>WYDI02034799.1:103962-114380 GCA_009867235.2 Psittacus erithacus
GAGTAAACATTACTGAGCAGCAACTAAAAACATCAGTGTTATCAGCGCTGTTCCCAGGCTGAAAGTCAAAACCACAGTGCTGCACCAGCTACCAAGAAGGAGAAAAAATGACTGCTACTGCTGAACCCAGGACACGTACATTCCTTATTGTATCCACTATAAAAAAACCCAACGTAACCGATAAGCAACTGTTAAAATTTAAGAGAAGTTTATTGCTGTCTTCCTCAAAGTGATGCATGGAACCACTTAAGATACTGCAAACATTTGAAGTTAAAGGTTTATAGAAGATATTTTGAGAAACAAAAATGTAATTGTTCCACTGGTGGATTGTGTCATTTAAACAATAGGCAAAATTTCAAATTGCACTTAATGTGTTTTCAGGTGCTGGAGTCTCAAATTCAAGCAATCGGACCACCAGTTCCTGCACCAGAGCAATGTTTTTCATCATATCAACAATATTTTGTCTAAATCTGATGATGGAGATAGTGAAGAGAGCTTTAGTATCAGTGTTCAGTCTGGTTTTGAAGTTATGAATCAGGCAAGTATTACGCCTTTCAGATGTGGAGATCAGTTGTGAACATCCTGTACTTCCTATGATAATTCTGTTTGAATTAAACATTCTTTTTTGAACTGTCATATTTCCTTGAATGTGTCTCAGTTTGGAATCTTGTTGCTGATATTCAGGTTTTCATGCTTGGCTTCAGAGTTTCAGATATTGACCCTTAGCATGTATATCACTCAAACCTAAATTCTGGAGCAGTGCTCTTTAGCGTTTGTTTGTAAGTAAAGTATTTGGGGACGTCGTATAGTTCATTTAGGTAATTCATTTAGGTTCTTTGAGTTAATTCATCTTTTAAATGCTGTGTACTTTTAGTTTGTACTTGCTTAGATATTTTTTTTCTTCTGTTATTCTGAGGAGCACAAATTAATACTCCTGATGAACATCTTTAAAGCGTTTTCTTCTTTCTGTATTTATATTAATAAATGTATTTATTAATGCATTTAGGCATTTATTAATATATTCAGCTGTTAGGTATTAATACTTCCTTTTTTTAAAGGGCTGAATAATTTGAACCAATAAATGACAAATTTCTTCTATAAATCAAAGGGTATGTTCCTCAGAACAGAAGTGTCTGTATAGTTTTAAGAATTGTAAATAATGCCTGCATTTGGGCTTACTTTCAGATATTGTAATAATTTCCATTTGTATTTGCAGGAACTCTGTATAGTGGTTTGTCTAAAAGACCTAACCAGCATTGTTGACATTAAAACATCAAGCCGACCTGCCATGATTGGTAGTTTAACAGATGGATCTACAGAAACGTTCTGGGAGTCAGGAGATGAAGATAAAAACAAAACTAAAAACATCACAATTAACTGTGTAAAAGGAATTAATGCACGTTATGTGTGTGTTCATGTAGACAATTCCAGAGATCTTGGGGTAAGAGGAGAATGAAATGAAATGTCTGTTATTGAAGGTGCACAGTCAAAGCTGTATGCATTTATCAATCAAGAACCACCATTTTCTTTGTCCAGTTCAGTTTGTAATTCTGATTTAGAACCTCACATTTCAAAGTAAACTTCGTAATTCCTGTGGTTTTGAAAGCAGTACCTGGTAGGATCAGACCATTCCAACTGCATTTGCAGTTTGCATGAATCTGTGACTGGGAAACTTAGTTCTCAGTGGCATGTTCAGTTTCACATGTGTTTTCAAGTGTTTAATATTTTCGTAAGTTACTTTTCCTGCTCACAATTTCTATAGAAACATTCAAATAAGGAGTTTTCATAAAATCCAAAAATGTTTTCTAGACTTATTTCATGTCTACGTGTTTATTGATCTGTGCAGTGATGTTACAAGTCTATCTTTATTTCAACTACAGCTTTTAATACAGGGATTAAATTACTTTTTTTTTTTTTTTTTTTTTGAGAGCTGTGCTTTGGAATTCTTTGTCTTGGTTTTCATCACTTTTAATTGTATTTTTTTCCTAAACGAAACATCTTGTCTCTCTTCTATGAGTGTGCTCTCTTAATACAAAATAGTCAGAATGGTCCTCAGGTGAAGTGTTTTGTTCTTATTTTGCTCGTCTGTTGTAGAACAAAGTGACTTCAATGACCTTCCTAACTGGCAAGGCAGTCGAAGATCTCTGCAGAATAAAGCAGGTAAACATTTTAATAGTTGACACTGAAAAATTGCTGTCATTTTTTTGGCTGTATGTAGCAGAGAAAATTCTAAGCAAATTGCTTCCATTCCTTATGGTAGATAAATTACATTACAGATATCAGGCATCGTAATATTCTTGGAAAATACGGTATTATTAATGATGGAATTCAGTCATATATACTGAATATTATCATAGAATCATAGAATGGTTTGCATTGGAAGAGATCTTACAGATCATCTAGTTCCACCCCCACTGCCATGGGCAGGGACACCTACTAAGTGTTGGTCAAGCTTTTACTCTTTTGCTGAAACAGAACAGGGTGATATAAAATCTTCCTTGGATTTTTTTTTTAATTACTGTAGCTGGAAGAAAGAGCATCAAAGAAAGGAGAAGAGATCATCCAGAAAATTTAAAAAAAAAGACTGTTTAGGTTGTGTTTTGTAAAGACTAACAAGCTGTTTGATTTCTTTTAGGGTACTTCTATCTGCATATACCTGCAATACTTGCATTAAGTCGTATTACACATTGTTCAATATTCTGATGCCCAGCTTAGTGTTAAACTGTCATTGCCTTTTATCTGTTTCATGGAATCATTTTTCATTAGAGAAATGCAGCTTAAAAGTTAGCAGAATGCCATGAGAAAGGAGAAAATAAATCATTTATCCTCAGCACAAGTTTTTCTAGTTACATGATGTAATACATATTTATAGCACGCATTTTATCCTGCCATTTTAATTCTTCAGGTAGCTGAAAACTTCTGTACTGAAACTCAAGTTCAGAATGGTATTTAGTGTTCGTACTTCTGTTGCTAAGCCATGTGAGAGATGCGTGGTTTTTACACATAGAACAATGTATTTTGACACTGACGTGACCCATCAAAGATATTTAAGGTTCCAAGCAGGCAGGTACCATATTGGGCTCAAAACTTTATTATTTGGATTATTGACAGTCAGTGATAAAATTCTTCAGGAGGACACATTTTCTTATTACAGAGAGACAGTTTGCTTTTCTCTACCTTGTAGCCTCAGAAAGCATTTAAGGCACAGATATAGCTCCAAAAGATGTTACGAGTCTGAAGAAACAAAACTTTGGTATAGTGGGCTCATACTAAACAGTGAAGTGTGAGTGTGTATATAAGCAAACAGATCTAAAGTGTGTGTGTGTGTGTGTTTCTCGTGAGTGTATATACATAGATGAAAAATATTGATGGACACATACACACACACCCAAAAAAATTATATTTTATTGTGAGAATACTGACGTGGTATGCCTGGTCATCCAGCTAAATAAAAGAAGGCCATGGCAGAACTCAAGTGCTGGACTCATGATCATTTGTACAGCTTGTTTGTTATCTTTCTCCCTGGCCTTATTTCTGTCTGCTCAAACCCAGTGCCCAGGCATTTTTTCCAGGGACGGTTCACTCCCAGAAGACAGGTGGGACTTCATTCAGCTTTTCTTCTCTTTGCTGGGCAGTCTTCTATCACTTCTCCAATGGGTTTTTTATCTCCAAACACACCCACATACTATACCCTAACTCATGCATATTTCTTTTCATGGTATTTAAAAAAAATAATCAGTCATGTCTGCTGCAGCACATTTCAGTGCAAACACTGAGCATTAGCACAGAAATGGGAAAGAACAGATGTTAGCTTCGTTGTCATTGAGCCTATGGATATGAGGGAGGGCTCAGAGCAACCCAAGGGAGACTTAGGCCAACTTGGGTTGCTCTGAGCAAAGATGTGAGGCACTGCAGTTTTTGGCTCTCAGTAGTGACATCACTGTTTAAATCATATAACAGTATTTTTCAAAGCATATTTATTTTAAAATAATCTGAATTTGATACAGCTCATTTGTCTTTTTTATGGTTATTAAGTCTTGCATCCCTTGATAAGGATATCGGACACTGACTTCCACAGAGTTACAATTTCTGTGACAGGGTTTTATGTGAGCAGGAATGAAATAACTACTGATAAGTGTGTGTGTTATATTTTCATTTAAATTGTGGCAGTTTGGGGGTTTTTTCTTTGTTCTTTTAATTAAAAGTAGTGAGCAAATATTATTTCAGAGTGGTTTTGAATATGTGAACTGTTGCTTAGAGGGTAAAAGGTATAGATAGGCCAGTATTTCTAATGGGCTTTAAAAACAAAAAATAAATGGCTATATGTCATTGTTTTATAAGTTTATTTTTAATTTGAATTCATGAGGTTGAATGTTTTTATAATTACACATGATAGTCTTACTGCACAGGATGAAAATTTCATTTCAGAAACTATATTGATTCTGTTGATACATGACAGGTTTGTTTTAGAGGTAAATGCCTTTTTGTTTGATGTAATGTCAGTTTCCATCTTCCCCATATTCCTGTTTAATAGGTAGACTTGGATTCAAGACATATTGGTTGGGTAACAAGTGAACTTCCTGGGGGTGATAATCACATCATCAAAATTGAATTGAAGGGTCCAGAGAACACACTAAGAGTTCGACAAGTGAAAATTCTTGGATGGAAAGATGGTGAAAGCATTAAAATAGCAGGCCAGATTTCTGCAAGTGTTGCTCAACAAAGAAACTGTGAATCTGAGACACTGCGAGTATTCCGACTTATTACATCCCAGGTGAGATTTTAATGATGTGAAATCATTAAATAACCACTTTTGTGAAATAATAATATTTAATGATGTGAAATCATTAAATACTATGAAAGTTAGTGTAAATTGTAGACTTGCAGTACTTTATGTTTGTATTGTAATATAAAATGTCACACTTGCACAAGTTTATCTTTCACATAGACTAATTGTCACAGTCTTTCTTCCAGGTATTTGGAAAACTCATCTCCGGAGATGCTGAGCCAACACCAGAACAAGAGGAAAAAGCACTGTTGTCTTCCCCAGAAGGAGAAGAAAAAGTACACAATGTATTTATTTGTATTCTATCAATAATACTTTGCTGAAAAAAATTACTCAGGATCATTTTCAGTTTTGTGCTATGTCTTATGCTAGATAATTTTCAGATCAGAACAGAAATAAAATGTCACAATTGCGTATTTTTTAAAATTAATCACTGATACTGGGTTTTATTAGTAAATTATAATTGGGGTATATCTTTTAATGGAAACATCAATTATGCCTACAATTATGGAAATAACACCTGCAGCAATGGTCAGCCTGAAAGTCCTTCTTGCCTATTATCTTGTGCCTCAGGAGGGGCTCTGTTGGTGTTTCTAGCATTAAGAAACCACACTGGTATCCTTTTACCCAGCATAGTCTTCTGTATTCCAGCAAGGATAGTTTCATAATTGCTCCTGAAAAAGTCCCTGTATATGGACTGTTGCGTTTAACAGCCAAAATTGGACTGTCCCCAATGAAAGGAATTCTGGTTTTCAGATGATGGATGGTTTTGCTCTAGCTGGAACCTTGTGACAATAAGTTCCATAACTGCATTATTAATTTCTAACTGTGTATTTTTCTCACACATGCTGTGTGGCAACTTAGTTATGTGTTCCCTGTTTCTTTTATTGTGAAATGTATCAACTGAAAAGTATATTCCATGCACTGCTTTACAGAAGTAATCAGTGATTGTATTCAGCTGCATGAAGAGGCTGAATCTTGGATAATTATACTCGACTTGTTTTGCTCATAGATTATTTTATATTTATTTTCTCTTATGTTTTATTTCATGATCAAATTTCCTCTAAGAAAGTAAATACATCTAAGAGGTATTTATTAACCATAGTTAAATCGATTGTGCTTAGATATCTTATTTCTCTGTAACAGCAAGCTACAGACTTTTACAACAGCATGTCGATATTCCATGCTTATTGCTACAGTAATTAGGAAATGTTCTTGAAACCCTTGATCTAATATTAAATACACTTTTTATAAAGGCAACATCAGATGCAGACCTCAAGGAGCACATGGTAGGGATCATATTCAGCCGGAGCAAACTGACAAATTTGCAGAAGCAGGTTTGTTCGTTCTGAAATGCTTTGTAGTTTAAATATTTGTGTGTTATAATAAATGTGCTCATTTTCGATTAATATAGAACCTTTTATTAGACACTCTCAGTTCTTCTGTTGTTCCTTATAGTCAAATTTTTATTTACATTTTAAATAGCATGTGTATTTTATATGAAAAACCTGCTGAGACTGACACTGAAAAAATCCATTTTTATAGGATTAAAAAAAAATCCAATGCTATTATACTCAATTTGAAAACTTTACAGTTGAGTTATAAATGGTACTCATTCATGTTTGCTGGTAATAATAGCATTATAGAGGCCATCTCACATTTCTAGGAGAGGTTCAGTGACAGTTTAGATTCTTAAGTTTGCACATTTTCAGCTCATTTCTGTAATCAAAAAGTGTTTAGGTTTGATATAATTTAATCATAAAAAGGTAATCAATGCGTATATCATTAAATTATTATTTCCCGCAGCCAGTGAAAGATTGGCTTTGTGGTCTTCTTACTTATCTTTGTTTTCCTTAAAAAAGTGTTTTTTCTTCTTTTTTTTGAATACTTTCTTTTTAATATACTGACTAAATCATCTCTAATATTGTCTTCATTAAACCTATCACGAGACAGACATTGCCATAAAGATTTGCACAGTAATACAAGAGGTTTTGGATTAATCTTGAAGTTTTTTTAGACTAGTAAGTCTAATATACCTTTTTTGTCACCCATCCTAGAAAGCTTTCAAATCTCTTAAATATGCTTTTTAACATGCTATTGGTAAAATGTAAACACAATTTCTAAGATATATTTTTTAAGCTTCCTGAAAAGTAAACTAAATTAGAGCCTATGTATTTTAGTAAGTCCTTTTCTTTTGTGAGTATTGATTAAATGTATTTCTTTGGTTGTTTTCTGGGGGGGAAAGGAGGAAGTAGTGTTAACCTGAATTCTATGTAAAAAGCAAATTAAAAGGCAGAAACTACAGTAAGAAAATACTTATTTCAATGAAATTTTCCAGAATGAAGATGAGCAAATTCAATATTAAATCTAAATATTAATTCTGAAGAATTTTAATCTTTACTCTGAATTTAAATCTAAACTTTATTTTTCATTTGAATTTATGTTGAAAAGTAGTTTAAGTACAGACCGAATTTCACAGGCTTCCCATTTTAGTCATAGTTGTGAAGGTACATAAAACACAATCTTTTTTCGCTTTGTAAAGAGTTACTATGTATTTGGCTTCTGTCTGGATAGGTATGCGCTCATATAGTCCAGGCCATACGAATGGAAGCAACCCGTGTGCGTGAAGAATGGGAGCATGCCATCTCCAGCAAAGAGAACGCCAACTCGCAGCCTAACGATGAAGATGCTTCTTCTGATGCTTATTGCTTTGAGCTGTTGTCAATGGTTCTGGCACTGAGCGGTTCCAATGTAGGCCGGCAGTATCTGGCTCAACAGCTGACTCTGCTCCAGGATCTATTCTCATTGCTACACACTGCTTCTCCTAGGGTGCAGAGACAGGTGAGCTAACTGTTCTTTGTCTTGGTATTCCTAGAAAAAGTGTCTCGAAAGTCCTATAATTGTGTGCATGATAGTATAATATGTATTTGAACATCTTTTGTTGTGGGTGTGTGTTTTCTCTTAGAAAATGTTTTCCCAATCATATTCAGATCATCTCTGTATTCCACGTAGAGAATAACTGTAAAAGGCACCCTTTTTTGCTATTGCAGTCATGAGGAGAGGGCAAAACTGATGAGCCTTTAACAACAAATTACGAAATCTTTTTTTGGAATTTAAGTGTCAGGTTTGGGGTTTTTTTCCCTGATTTTTGAATGGGGTTAAGATGGTAAAGTTTTATGTGTTTGATATATAAATACATATACAGTCCAGCATCACCAAAATTTGACTGTATAGAACTATTTTTTAGGAAGCACAGTGTTGAAGACAATGAAGGCTACAGTTATGAAATTGAAACAAATTCACTTTTGAGTAAGTTTGTAATGCATTGTCTTTAAGAGCTAGAACTCAGGAACCCAAAGCTGCTAATTAATGCTTATGTCATTACGAACCTCAGTCAGCAAACTATTCTGAAACACCTTTGAGTAATATCACTCCTCCCCTTTTGTGTCTCTGTTCTGAAGGATTTGGAATAGGGCAGGATAAATTGCTTTCTCAAACCATACAATAAAGGGACATATGGTTTGCTTGGCAGGGGCTGTTACTGAAATAAAGTAGGATGCACAAAAGCAATTAATCATTTTGTGTGTCCTAATGGGGATCTTTCACAAGCAAACGGCCTTCATTTTGGAGTGATGCTGCAAAGTATTCTTCAGTGAATCTAAACTTCACAGTATTCAGTGAGTCTTACTTCACAGTATCCCAGTTGTTCACATTTCAATTCATCCAGGTCTTGTTACATATGTTCAGTTTGTCAGATATTTCCTTTCTGTCACAATGACTAAGAAGTCTCTTTTTTAAGATGAAAAGTCAGATTCTGAAGTTGACACTGCCTTGTGATGGCAGTACTTAAATTTAGACTTGTGTTATGTATTACATTTCAAAACTGAAGTTCATGCATTGCATTTTTCTGCCTTATTTATAAATTATTACATATAATTACAAGAACCAGAGGTGCTCCTTTTAAATATAAGAGCTGTTAATTTTCCATATCTCAAATGTGTGAAGTTTAAAAGTTGTTTTGTTTACTTATTGCAAATAAGAATTCTGTATAAAAAGCAGTTAAATTTTCAGGTGTGGAAGGAAACTACTGAGGTGACTGCTTATTTTTTAGTTAGATCTCGTGCCCACTGCATGGTGGGAAAAGGGTCTGAGACTGAGTTGTACAAAATCTGTATCACTGTTGTCCTAAGCCTATACCAAGCACATTTTTGTTATTATATGAAGACCAAGTATTATTTGAGTGAGACTACTTCTAGACTCTTTGGCATTGTCTCGTTGGGTATATTAATAAGCACTTCAAAGCAAGATAGAAACCTTACAGAATTTCTTACACGTGTGATTTAAGGACAGAAAGTAGATTCAGTCCTTCTTACTGAAATAACTTGTGAAGAAAGACCTTATTTGATTTTGTTTGAAAACTCCAGCTGTCTCAGTAAGAATTGTGGTGTTCTGATTTTATTCTCCAGGTAACATCATTACTAAGACGTGTTTTGCCCGAGGTAACCCCTAGTCGCCTGGCTAGCATTATAGGAGTGAAGTCTCTTCCGCCAGCAGATATAAGTGATATCATTCACTCAACAGAAAAAGGAGACTGGAACAAACTAGGTATCTTAGACATGTTTTTGGGATGCATTGCCAAAGCTCTCACTGTACAGCTAAAAGCCAAAGGAACTACTATAACAGGGACAGCTGGCACTACTGCAGGCAAAGGAGTTACTACAGTCACACTTCCCATGATCTTCAATTCCAGGTTTGTTTAAAAATACATATATACTCAAGCTAAAAACACAAAGTAATGACATTCTTTGAAGTCAGTTATGTTGTCTTTGTGTTATAAATGGAAAAAAATTTGTAACTGAGTATGAATTTCTCTGTGCTGGATTTTGACAAGTAGTAACTAATTACTTGCATTTATTTCATGTCCTTTGCAGCTATATTCGGCGAGGTGAAAGCCACTGGTGGATGAAGGGTTCAACACCTACACAAATTTCAGAGATCATTATTAAACTCGTTAAAGACATGGCAGCAGTAAGTTTCTATCCTTTAAATGTGTGGAGGATATTCACATATTTCTGATAATGATGAGCGGATTTTTAAATTGCTTTCTATTACACTTAGTACTGGGTAGAGCTGTTTAAATGTGAGTTGGTCTGAAGAAGAAAAGGGTATAGTCTTCTAGGTACAGTCTAGGCCTAGAAACAGTAGGAACTGAGTTCTGATTCTGCTAAAAAGAAATCCAGTTTTGGAATAAGCTTTTAAATAAGTCACTTGTACCAGAACCTTAAGAAGTAAACAGTAATTGTGTATCATTTTCTACATTATTAACTTAGAAGCCTGTTTTTTTAATCTTGAGCATTCAGAACTCCACTTGGAACCAGAAAGTGTCTGTGGAGTAAGATAATAGTGTTGTTTTCATGTCACTGTATGTAGATTTTATATGTGGAGTTTCTGGTTAAGACTGTGTGTCAAGATTGCTGCCTTTCATGGAATCATAGAACAGTTAGGGTTGGAAAGGACCTTAAGATCATCAAGTTCCAGCCCCCCTGCCATGGGCAGGGATACCTCACACTAAACCATGTCACCCAAGGCTCTGTCCAACCCGGCCTTGAACACCGCCAGGGATGGAGCATTC
>WYDI02034800.1:0-18710 GCA_009867235.2 Psittacus erithacus
GAGGAGAGGAGAGGAGAGGAGAGGAGAGGAGAGGAGAGGAGAGGAGAGGAGAGGAGAGGAGAGGAGAGGAGAGGAGACAGAACAGAAAATGATGACACAATGATGAAAAATGGCAGATGGGTGAATAGGAAAGCCTCAGGTTGCTCTTTTTCTGGTTTGTCACTGTTTGTGGCAGTAGCTGAAAGCAGAAAACCAGTCTGCTGTTCTGTTCAGTAAACCACATGGAGCAAAGGCTCTTGAGTTTTGCTACAGAGCTGCCCATCACTCTCTTTTCAAATGAGCATTAGGTCAACAGGCAAAGATATATGAAAAAGATTCATTTTATAATGTAAAGGAAGTGCCTTTTATTTGAGCAGGAAGGCAATATGCAGCATTTTGTCACAATCTTAGAAGATAAAGAGCTTTGTTGGAAGCAGCTGTCTGCCCTGAATGGCTTGGGTCCAAGGTGATACCCTTGCAAGTCTATAGCCTGTGTAAGATACAGTCACTATTTGGGTCAATATGTCCTAGAGGAGAAACCTGACATGAGGTTGGGGTGGTTGGTTATGCAACATAATTGAAAGAAAACTGTGGTTTCAAACTTATTTGGCTTGCTAGTGTTCTTCTCTGAAGTGTCAAATACATCTAAACCCTCTTAGATTTGGTGAAGAAAGCATACAATTGTATTTTCATAATGACATTTTGTTCCACCTTACAGAAACATTTTATGTGGGTTTATATTTTCATACTGTGATCTTTTCATTGATCTTCCACTGAGCAGTGGTCCAGCCCAAAGCCACAGTGTGCCCATGTCCTGGGTTCAGCAGTAGGAGTCACTTTTTCTCCTTCTTAGTAGCTGGTGCAGTGCTGTATTTTCGACTTTCAGCCTGGGAACAGCACTGATAACACCGACGTGTTTAGTTGTTGCCCAGTAATGTTTACTCTGACCAAGGACTTTTTGAGTTTCGTGCTGTGCCAGGGAGGAGGGGAAGTCAGGAGGAAGCAGAGACAGGACAGCTGACCCAAACTGACCAAAGAGGTATTCCATACAACAGCATGTCATGCCCACTATATAAACTGGGATTTACCCGAAAGGGCTAGATCACTACTCGGTAGGGCTGGTTGCATTCTCTTCCCTTGTTATTTCCCTTATCATTATTATTATTGGTGGTAGCCGCAGTGGTTTGTGGACTGTTCTTATCTCAGCCTGCGGGAGTTATATTCTTTCGATTCTCTTCCCCATCCCTCCGGGAGCTGAGGGAGGAAGGGGGAGAGTGAGCGAGCAGTCTGAGTGGTTCCGATTTATGGCTTGTCTTAAACCACGACAGCCCTGGGGCACTGGCGCCCAGCTGTTCGCACCAGGAATTGAGGCAGAGGATGCCATAGGCACCAGGTATTCTTTCTGAGGAAGCATTGCCTGCCTGGTGCGGCTGAGAGCTAGTGGGCTCTATATCTCATCAGAGATGGGCTGCAGCACTGCCAGGAGAGCAGAGATTAGTGACATGCTTGGGTTCCCCCAGCTTCCCCAAAACCTACAAGCAATGAGTTTTGCTACTTTGATACATGTCTTCTTGTACAACGTTTGACAAAACCATCATCAGAATTTGGGAGAGGACACTTCTTGCTGCTTAAATTGTGCTTTTCATCATTCTGTAGACATTTTTCTAGTACTTGACAACAATGGAAGTTTCTGGTGAAAAAATGCTTTGATTTGCATTTTAACAATTCCCAGTGTTTTCTTCCCAAAGGGATGTTTTTAAAATAAATATTTGAGTTATGTGGGGTTTGCATTTGTTTTATTTCTAGTCTGATATATAAAATGTGAATATGGTTGTATACATACACAAAAAAAAATCTTTCTAAAGTATAATATAAGATATAATAGTTTCTACTCAAAACATAAATGACTAACATTTCAGTTCAAGAATATTGCTTAAAGAACACACTTCAACATGACTTTTTTCTTTTTTTCTTTTTTTTTTCACAATAAAATTTCTGGAAAATATACTAAAACATTTTAAGTTTAGAGAGAAGAGCTTTTGCTCTACAGAAAGTGGTTTAATTAAGGTATCTAGCTAGCTCTGTAGACAACCGTATGTGTGCATGATTCAAACATGATGTAACTTGCAATGCATTCTCAGCTTTACTTCCCACTGTTGTTTGAACCATTACTGGAACAGATTCTTGCCTGTTGTAAATCACTGTAACTTACTTGATTCTTATGCAATAATGCCAATTTATACCAGATGAGCAGAGCTGAGCTAACTTCTGCTCATCAAATTATAGCAGCTTGAATTAGCTCAAAATCCATTGCATTCTTACAAGGCTGTTGACACTCTTTATGGTTATGTTTATAAAATATTTCCAGATATATGAGGTACAAAAAAGTCCCAAAAAAATTTGAACACATCTGTTCTAGGTAGGAAAAGGCAGAGACATTTTCAGGATTATTGGAAATCCTTTGTTAGCATGCTAATCTTGTTAGTGAACAGTAAAATTTGGGGGAATGTCTAGAGAAGCTTAGGGAATTCGCTTGAACTATCCTTTTAGCTAAGTTTCACAGGTATTGGCTTGAAAATTTCTGGATTTTAAACACTGGGTCACCTAGAAACAAATTTTGAGACCTAATGATAGATGTTACTGTTTACTATTCTCAAAGAGTTCTGGAGTTCAAATGTTTTAAGCACTGAATGAAAAATATGCTCATAGCTATAATTTTCTCAGACATGCAATTTCCAAGGTACACTGTAAATTAGTCAACAAAGGTATGCAATTGGAAAAACTTAGTCAACTGATAAAGTAATTTAATGACTGACTAAGAAATAGGTAAATGACATGTAACTAATTGGAGCTAATTTAACATATAATCAAGCATATCCACCAGACCTTACCCATATCATAGATGTTTTTAGCACTTAAACTTTTTTACAAAATTTGCTTTCAACTATCATGTAACCTAAGGATAGAGGGAAACTCAGACCAGTCAAGATTTTTTTCTAAAATGTAATTGATTAGTATATTTCATTTTAAATTTAAAATTAAGAATATTTTAAAAGATAGTATTTTTAGAAGACTTGAAAACATATTTTGAGAACAAAAGGTCAGTATGTGGAATTCAAATGAGATGCTAATTCGGGTCTACAGCCGCTGATTGCACTAAAACCCATTTTTAAACAAATTAACTCAGTTATAAATACTGATCAAAATTAACTTTAGCTTTCTAGAAGAAGTTGCTTAGTCATACAAAGACTGTAAGATGCTGAGGTCCTGACCTCAGAGAAGGCCTATGAAGCCCTGCTGTTGTGGAAGAAACTGCCTACTTGCAGGATAAAATGCAATTTGGTACTGTACATCCTCACCCGTCTGTTCTTAGTCATGAGGCTTATTTTTTCTCTTCATAAAACCTCTGCTGCCTGCAGTGCAGCACAGAGATCACAGTGGGAGAAGCAGCTTACAAAAGCAAGCACTTCTAGTCTAAGGAGTATCCAATCACTGCAATCTTATCACTGTAACCTATCACTGTGCAAATGAGCAGATTATGGCCCAGTCTTCATGAAAGAAAGACAATTAGCAGAAAAATCCCTTGATTTCTCTTTTGTTGGGAAAGAATAACAGTTTAGTTTGCATTGTTCTACATACTTCATAAGCACAAGGACTGAGTCTTGGCTGTGTGAACCGTATCACACAGGAGCTCCTGTTCTCTCCTGTCCATCGCAGGAAAACATGGATCTGTTTAGTCTAAGAAACCCCAATTAGAACAATAGATCTTAACTCTGTAAATTATTTGTTTGTTTCAAACCCTGAGCCTGCCCAAGTGATCTTAAGTGCTGGGAAAGTGCAGATCTAAAACCAGATAACACAGCCTTTCTTGATGCAAATTTACTCATGACAACCTTTTGTATTTAGCCACACCCCTAAGCTCATCAGGATCTTTCATGTATTTTCCCAATAATTTCTGTATCATGCGGATTTTATAACATCAGATACATGTCATCATTCATTAAAATTTGGAAGCCAGCAAAAGAAGCTATAGTGTTGGACACTGGCATCAGACAGGCAATCTGAGCTCCTTTGGGGTCATTATTTTCAGCTGCTCCTGAAAAAGTGAAAATTTTTTCTCAAGGCCCATGTTTGTTACTTTTCTTCTCATCTTCTTGCTGGCTTTCTGCCCCCATGATGCACTCTGGTTCTTCATATTCTAGCTTGGTTTGCACCACTGTATGATCAGTTTTGTCTATCCATTCCTAGGAAAATGAAAATGTTGATGTTGGCAGGGACTGAGATATCAATCAGAAGAGACCTGGTTGTACAGACACTGATTTTCCTTTAGTTATGGCATCTTTACAGAATAAGCCATAATGGAGAAGATTAAAAGGAAGCAATATAGACAAGCAGGACATAACATAGCAGGACATAATATAGCAGGATGCAAGAAAAGTGGACTAGCAGGAAAGCAGACAGGATTCCATAAAAATGCATACAAACTCATGCTTGTTATCAAGACCATGTTAAATAAAACTTCTCATTTAATCAGGGCTTTTAAGAAACCTTGAATGTGTTAAGCACCTAACATTCCCTCCTTGATGGACTCATGCATTCTTTGACCCACGTCCTGACTTCATCTAAATTAAGACTGAGTTTAGATGGAGATTTAGGCAACATAGTATTTCTGTATTAAAACTTCAGTATTAATTTACATTTCATTCTTTCTTCTTTAGTTTCAGTTTAAAGCTATCTTATATATAGAAAGTTTCATTTTGCACTGAAACATTATTACTACTCTTTGATATTGTTACTGGGTTTAAAAATGGAAATATTTGACCTGTCTCCAATTACAGGAAACTTAATAGTAATTAAGATAAAGGCAGCCCAATTTAATACAGAAAAATATAACACATATGCTATGTAATGAACTCAAGAACAGTAAGAAGATGACAGCAAAAACTGTGGCCCATACATTTGACAACCTTTTTGTGTCTAAAGGTTTAGCAACCATTCACCTCTGTGGCTAAGAGAGGGTGCTGCTTACTCATGCCTCCAAAGGCATGAGTTTCAACACTGGTTCAGCATTAAGTCTCACAGCACTTCACAAGCATGAAGCAGCACTACACTGATTGTATGAGCACTGGTATTTGTTCTGTGGATCCTCTTGGTGATGTTGCATGAGGAGAAAGGCTTTTCTCTCGAGTCAGAGATTGTGGGTTTTCTTCACGGAGCAAGTATCAGTAGATACTTTTAAATTATTCTCAATACTGTAGCGATTACAGACTTGCTAGGATGGCAATGTTTACCTGCAAGTTTCCATTATGGTCACTGAAGAGATCATCAAATATGTGTTTTGGATCTGGTACAGAAGGCATGACTGACTTCTGAAGTCTGCAAAGAGGAAAGTAAAATACAAATTGACTTTTTGTTGTAGTGTAGTCATTCATGCAGAAATCTACTTCGGCACATTTCTGTAGCCACAAATATATTTAATATGACAGTACTCTAAGCTTGGGTTTTTTGAAATGTGTTTTAAAGTCAAAAAGCAGTTATAACAGTGTGATAAAACCATGAGGCTAAGAATGACTGTTCTGCTAGATTTCCAACCAACCCCATCCCAGTAAAATCTGATCTTTATACAAGCTTCCAACTACCCAGCAAGCGTCATTCTGCTCCATGCAGTAGTCAGAGCTTTACATTCCCTGGTCATATTTCTCTAGACATGAACTTGGTGCAGAAGCCAGCTATATTGGCTAACTTAGTGAACACAAACGCAAATATGAAACATAGAATTATAGGAGAAAAAAACTCTGTGATCTGAAGAGTTTACCAGAGTCCAAAATGCTTTCAACTCTGAAGGCAGGGAATTTTTGGCTTTTTTTTTTTCTCTCAAAAAGGCCAAACCTGAGGCCCTTGCAGGGTTCTTTGTTGTTTGGTGGGTCGTTGTTTTTGTTTGGTTTGTTTGGGTTTTTTTTAAGTGTAGATTCTATGATTTGAAACTTGAACACAGTCATTCAACTGCAAATTCAAATACTGATACAGTCTTATTGAAGTCGAATGCATTGAAGCTTAATTCAACCTACAGCAAGCAGACACTGAGTGTCATGAAAGTGGTACAAAGGAACGTCAGCTCATAAGAAATAATCAAATTGGCTTCTCAGGATTTAACAAGATTATTGAAAAAGAGAAGAAATTAAACGGAAAAGACAAAATTTTATCCTGAAACATTGTCTCTTAACAGAGTCATTCAGTTTTTGAAAATTTAAGAGCTTGGTTTTTGGAAGGCCAGTATGCATTATCCCTCAAATAGTAATAAAGCTACTGACTTCCACATCTTCATTATGACTTTATCTATCAGACAAGAATATTGGTGCTGAAAGACTTGATCTTGAATCATAACTCTGTTTTTATAACATAACTATTTATTAATGACCAATGAAATTATATTTACCTCTGCCATTTACACAGAAGAATCAAGAGGATAAGCATCATTAGAAGTACTGCCAGCAAGCAGCTTAACACAGTTACTGTGTTTGACTGAGGTTTTATATCATCATTACATGAATCTAAGAATAATCACAAAAATGTATGTGAAAAAGTTATTTTTAGCAGTATTTCTAATCATGATACAACATTGATTGTTCTTAAAACAAAACAAAACAAAACAGAAATAAAAGGTTTTAAGAACAAATAAGACAAGTTGAATTGTTCAATTGAAACTGAAAAGCCATCCTTCCCCAAATCTTGTAAAAGAAGAAAATTGTGTTTTTATTTATCTAAATTGACCTGGTTCAGGACAAAGGGGTGGGCTTACAGGCAAGGAGTAGGTGCGTTATGAATGAATCGAATATTTCTCACATCTTCATCACATTGCATTGACAGTGATAGAGCAGCTTTGAGCTAGGATCTATATTACATACACCTACTCACAATCACCAGTGCTGCAAGTGAGATTTTACATATAGCCTGAATGTCTTATTTCCCAAGATAAAACAAACAAACATACAACATCTCCCCTATCTATCTCAGCAAACAAAAAGCCGGCAAACCACAAGTGGCAGTGCCCAGAAAGTAACTGGTGGCAGGATAGCATCTAACACACAGGTATATAAAATTAACGCATTTGTGCACTTTTCAGCATTCTCATTGTTTATCCTGCAGCTTTTGTAATGTCACCTCAAAACTCTACCTGCTACTACTGATCTTCTGCTTTCCACATAAATGCTATGAAAACTATTCATGCAGAAGCAACTGTCCAGCCTGTTCCGCCTTGCCTGCTTTGGTCAGCTTGCCAGAGAGCCACAGAGAAAGTAAGGTCTTCAGAATCTGTGAAATTTCTTGAATGCAGCTTTGTTCAGAGCTTCTTCTGATGCTAGATTAGGGGTTAATTTTAACTCATCAAAGTCCTGAAGCACTTGCCCCAGTGAAGGGGTTGTGCCAATGTCACTTCAGATCCAGGGGTGCCCAGAATGACTAAACAGTTAGTCCGCTAAGGGCTTTTATGTGTGCATCTCTCAGAAGGTGCACAGGGAGGCATTGTCTTTTGATTTCTGGCTTGCATTTGCCACCACACTGGAGGACATGTTTGTAGGTTCACCATTTGCATGGTGAAGGACATTTCTCTGAAGGTCAGAGCTGTGCCTACTACTAGGATACCTGTACTTAAAATTTCATCCCAGCTTGTGTATACAGATTTTCTTCAGCTGAGTAATAGCCCACTGCATGTTTGAGAGCTCAGATCTGGGTACTTTGAACATCTGGTAGTTTTGATAAAGCCTAGCAGGTGGCATTTTGCTGTTAGCTGATATGACACGAATGTGCTGGAATGCATCTATGAGCATAGGGCTGCTGTGACGTCTGGTCTTGTAGTTCAACTGGATGTACTTTCAAAATAAACTGCCTTCAAACTGGGGCATCAAGGGCTTTCTTTAGGTTCAGGTTTGATGTTTACATATCTTATGTGGACACCCCTTCCCCACACACCATGCATCGCATCTCTGTTGGTGAAATCTAGACACTATTGTAACACAAATAATGATACTCAACTTTGCTAATTATGGGATAAATTGAGAATGTTATGGGCCATCAGGATCAACATGGACATGACTTAAACATGGGCAATTAGACATTCACATGAACTTTCTCTGATAACAAAAGATGGAACAGAATGGTGCAACATTAGTCTGCTGCATGTTCCCAGCATCCCAGCCTGCAGTATCCCCTTCACCATTTGCACTTAGACAATATATGAATGTAGTGCAGCTGTTACCTAATAAGGTGCCATTCATCCAAAATGTTTCTGCTTCCCAGTCACTGCTGTAATCAACTACGTTGCAATAGGGTACTAGCCTCTTCAGTCTGACCCGGAAAGAATAGCATTTCCTTGAATCAAAGCCTTGCTCTCCAACACTGCAACACTTTGAAGTTCTGGACTGAGAAGGAAGGAGTAACATAGTTAATTCTGGTTTTCAAGATGGTGCTTCAGAATACTATACCCAGTCATGGTCACAACTAGGATAAAGGATAGGCCAGCCCAAAACCTCAGAACTGAATTTTAACTATTCAGAGTTTTGAGAAATTCTGTTCCTTGACTGACTCTTCACTATTCATATCCATTCCTTATTGCCTGATATTGAGTTGGAGGTCAACAATCATTACTTAGTGCACTGTTACAGTTGCGTATTTACAATATGCAAAGACACTTCAATTCACAAAATATTTACAAGTTATATTTAAGAATGGAAAGCTTAAGTCAGTTAAATAATATTTGAAATACTTAACAGCAAACCTTAGATTAAAAATTCCATGTCATCTCTTTTCTTTCATTCTCTTTGCTTTTTCCTCTCTTCTTTTCTCTACTCTGCATTCTGTTTTTCTTCCAAAAGCTCTTCTATTCTGAATGTATAACCTTTCCTTAGACTGTGTTCATCTCTTTGGGTAGCAACAAGATATAAGTCAAAAAATAAATCATTTCTGGCACAACAGCAATCCAGATTCTTAAAAATCCAACTGTTTTCTACTACCAGTAATATTTCAATGTATAGGATGGGAGAGCAATTTGAAAACAACTGTATTTTACATTCTCTGGAGATGCTACTTCCCTTCCAATGTTGATTAAAAATGTAATATCCAACTCACTTGCCACTGTTTGTCAAACTTGCTTTTGTATTGAAGCTCAAGTCTCAAGCACTTCACAGCTCTCTCTGGTTTATTACAGCTTACAGTAACGGTGTCCTCACTCCAGAAGAAGGTCACATTTTCTGGTCGATTGGGCTTTACTAAGAAGAGAGAAACATATTTTGCTATAGTCCCTTAAAAAAGAAGTATTTTGCAGTTAAAATTATTGTTACTCTTTCCTTGTCTTTATGTTTCTAAGTACTAAGTGAAGAGTACTAAGTGAACAAGGTGGTCTTTCTTCTTGGAGGATGCATTTTTATAGCTCACTTGCAGATTAAACTTCAAAATGGAGTTTGACACACTGACACAGTCCAAGGTTCACAGTTCAAGGTACCATATTCAAAGGTAGACACTATCACATGTCAGGAATCTACTGCATGTACTTAAGGAAGAGCTATAATCTCCTCATACTCCCTGCAATCAAGAGGAAGAAAGAAACTTCCTCACTGGAAAAGGACTGACAAATTCAGTCCCATAAAATCTACAAGACACACTTGTGCAGATGCTGGAGGCTATGTGGGATACAGTAGGGCATCTGCAAAAAGCACTGGATGCCTATCTGTGCACAACTGAATATACCTCTCACTATTTCAGATGGGCCAAAAAGCGTGCAATGGTTTGATCTCTGAAGCTGGTAATCTTCAGTAGCAGAAAATAGAGGTGAGAAGAATGTTATCTGCTCTCTCAATCCTTCTAGTTGTTTTTTTGTATTATAAAAATTCTGTCTTCCTAATTAAAAGACTGAAGTCTCACCCTTGATATTTGTGGTTTGTTACCTAACCCTTCTGAAATTCATTTTCCTATCAGTGCATGTTTAATAGACAAAATTTGAGGATCAGGCTGCAGTTTTCCATAATTTGTCAGATATGGGTAAAATTGTGAGATACAAAAACATTCTCAAAGTTAGATACCATGACAGATTTTTGTTTCATCCCTTTTACTAAAACACTATTACTAAATGCTAATAATGTATTTGGATTTTTTCCAGATAATTCTACATTTTTTATTTTCTGCGTTATTTTTATCAGAAAAAAATTTTCCACTTTAAATGCTGTACCTATGTGAAATTCCACAAGATTTTGACAAACTAATCTCACACTAGATGTAAAATATGCATTTGGGGACAGGAAAAACAGGAACATCTTCTCTCTACTAGTAGAAGGATGTCTTTTATTGTCAGACTCTACCACAGTGACTCAGCTAATTTTGTTGACATCTGATGGTGGTTTTATGACAGCATCTTTAATAATAAGTAGTTTGCTGCCTCACATCGCATGGAAGATTAAAAAAGAATGGAAAGTTGAAAATATGAGATCACACAGAACTAAGACAAGAAACTATATAATTTTATTCATTCTCCTGACGTGAATACTGAGCAGGCCTGGACTAGACTTGTCACATCCATATATTTTAGTATTTTCAGTCTGATTTTTAAACTGTGCTTTGGGACAAATCTGACTGTATCATCTCATTTAGCTGCAGCTGCATACAGGTCTGTGTAACTACTAGTGACCCCAAGGGATGAAAATCAATATGAAATAACTGTAGTTTATTTTGCCACACACACTAAGGATATTTTGTACACCAGTATAACTGATTTCTTCTAAAACTAAGGACAACTAGAGAATCAGTGAAGACACTAGGATTACAAAAGTAGTTGTGATTTATACACTTACTATAAAAATCAGATTTTAGTCTTTTAGAAAAAAGCTCTTCACTTCCATTGTTATTCCTGATAGAGATGGCAAGGGTGGGTCCTTCTGTCTTAAAAAGACATCCAGAATTATAATCTTGATCCAACAAATATGTGGGACATGGCTTCCAAACTTTGTTCTCGTTTTCGTCAAATCTATGAATGAAATAATATTGGTGAATGGAACACTCTTACCAGTTAACACAAGTTAATTCCTTTTTATTATTCTTTCTTTTTCTTTTCTTTCTTTTTCAGATGCTACTATCAAGGGAAGTCTGCACATGGAGTTTCTTGAAGTAGCAAATTTCATGGTGGTGTGAGGGAATCCATTGCCCAAACCCCATTGACTTTCCAGCCCGGCTTTCTATGCAGTATAACATAATCAAGTTTCCTTCACTTTCTAAAAAAAAAGAATGACTTGCTCTAACAGATGCTTTCATGAACCTGTTTCTAAGATTGTACTGTTAAAAGTTCTTTCACATATAGAACCCAGAAAGAAAAGGGAAGATCACGCTCTGTGACTGTATTAAACAAAACCATAAAATTTCTATTAGTGGTTAATGTTGTCAGTTGATAAGAAAAATACGCACATATGTGAAAAAACACTTTCAATAGTGTAATTAGCATAAGCATTTAGCACAATGACAGGAAAAGGTCAAATCTTTTATATAATGTCTGCTGTGACTGGCTATTCAGCAGGCTTATTGATTTGTGCACTTCTATAGCAGGTTGTGAAGATGAACAGATTTCATGCTGGATGATTGAAAAATGGTAAAAATATTTTCAGGTATAGTTCACACAAGACTCAAATGGACTTAAATATTTCAACCTACCAAAGTAAATACTTTAAGAAGAGAAGAACAGGTATTGTAAATACTCACGTATAAGAAAATGACACATTCTCTCCAGGAAATAGTTCTCTTGCTGCCCATGTGATCTGCATCTTCTCATTATTGAAGTTGATTATTGTGGTGCTGATGCCATTTTTCCAACCTACCCATGACATTAACAGGGAATATGATTTCAGATGCTGTTTGTATGAGAAGCAGCCCTTGACATTGGTAGGCAATCAGTATTTCAAAAATATGCATGCAATAGACTCAGATGATCATAAAATAAGAAGACATAAGAATAGCTAAAATGCAAGGAAAGAGAGTAAAATAACCTAGAGACATTGAAACTAGAATCTCAAAATAGCAAAATGAAAGCACAGACAGTTTATTGTATTTGCATGGCCAAGTTTTGGTAGCAGAGGGTCTACTAAGGTAGTTTCTGTGAGAAGCTGCCAGAAGCTTCCCCTGTGTCCAGTAGAGCCAACACCAGCCAGCTTCAAGATGGGCCTGTCTTTGGCCAAGACTGAGCCCATCAGTGATGGTGATAGTGCCTCTGGGATAATATATTTAAGAAGAGAGAAAAGAGTTAGTGCACAGGAGCAGCTGTTCCTGGAGAAAGGAGTTAGAATGAGTGAAACAACCCTGGAGACACGCAGAAGAAGGGGAGGAGGTGCTCCAGGTGTGGGAACAGAGATCCTCCTGCAGACCATAATGCAGACCATGGTGCAGACTATGGTGAGGGAGGCTGTGCCCTGCAGCCATGGAAGTCCATAGTGGAGCATATTTCACCTGCAGCCTGTGAATAGCTCCATGCAACAGCAGGGGGATACCCGAAAGAGGCTGTGACCTGATGGGAAGCCTATGCTGGAGCAGGCTTCTGGCAGGAGCTGTGGCCCCATGGAGAGATGAGCCCACATTGCAGCAGTCTCCTGGCAGGACTTGTGACCCGTTGGGGGACCCATGCTGGAGCAGTCTGTTCCTGAAGAACTGCACCCATGGACCACAGCGGAGCAGCTCGTGAAGACTCATGTTGGAGAAGTTGATGGAGGACTGTGTGCCATGGGAGAAACTGCATGATGGAGCAGGAGTCCTTCCCTATGGAGGAAGGTGCAGACAAGATGATGTGTGATGAGCTGACCACAATCCCTATTCCCTATCCTGCTGTGTTACTTGTGGGAAGGAGGGAGGGAATTCAGAATAATAAAGCCCAGAAAGAACGGAGGGGTGGGAGAAGTTATTTTAAGGTTTGGCTTTATTTCTCATTACCATACTCTGAATTGATTGGCAATAAATTAAACTAATTTCCCGAAGTCAGGACTGTTTTGCCCACAGCAGTAATTGAGTGATGCCTCCCTCTCCTTACCTCGACTCACAAGCCTTTTGTGGTGCTTTCCCTCCTCTGTCCAGCTGAGGAAGGGAGAGGTAGAGTGGCTTTGGTGGGCACTTGGCATCCAGCCAGGGTCAACCCACCACACACAGCAACACCAGAGAGCACCCTATGGTCAGTCCCTGGACCAAAAAGTATAGGCTAGCTAGCTGTATAAAAGCTAAGCACAGGAATTATACCTTGAAGGCAACTTTCCCCCCATAATAACTGCTAAGCTTTTCCTACTAAGGAAAACTGTTCGGGCACTAATGCCACAGCGAGCCTCTGTGTAAACTGTCAAATGTTTACTGTAAGAAACCAGGGACTAACACCACAGGTCAAGACCTATAGGAACCCAGAGCAGATCAGCACAAGTACTTGTACTGCATAGTTGACCTATGAGGTTCTGGCCAATTCCACCTTTCCGGCAAGCAAGATCATTTAATGTCCTCTGAATGCACACAGGTATTATTTCCTCTACTATCTCCTTGTTGTAACTCCTGATAGAGACACAGGTATTTTAATTCTGTGCCAATAAGTATTCCATAATCAGACATGGAAGACAAATCTGACACTGAAAAATGAAGAAATTAAGAAGTCAGAAGGATTAGAAACCCATTTGATGTTAAGAAGAAGGAAGAAATATTTATTTTGCATTCTATAAGATGTGAAATGATATGTACTTGAATGAACAAAGATGAAGAAAATATATCTTGAATATCAGGAAAAAAACACTTGAAGGTAAAATCTGCAGACTGCTATCTCCAGACATGAAGAGTCTACTGCTAAAATGGTCATGGTTTTGAATCAATTCTTAAATCAAACACAAATTTTTTCAGTTTAACCTCAGAAGGTGGCTTAACATCTCTCCATAGAGCTAAGTACGTCTTCCTGCGCTTGACAAAAAGATTTCAAATGGCCTATGTGCTAAGCAGAGAAGCACGCTACGTATCAGTAGAACAAAACAAAAACTAGGTATTTGAGGGTCCTATCTTAGTCATAGTCAACTAATTCAGGCTGTGCCAGAACCTTATCAGGTGAAGGGTGACAACTCGAAACTCTTACTTGGACTTGGACACCTGGGCAGCCCCACTGAAAAGTACAGCAGTGAATTTTCTGGTTTTTGGAGGGTGGGCTCCACATGCAGTGTTCACCCATTGTTCTCCAGCTATGAGGCTGCAGCAGCTGGCCCAGGATGTGAAAGATCCACATGCATCAATTTCTAATGTTAAGCAAGTGGTGTGGGCTGGGTTTACATTGCAAGACTGGTCTCAGGTTGCTCAGTACTGTAGGGCTGCTAGTACCTGAAGTCTGAAGGGAATTGTAAACAAAAGAGGTAATGTTTAACAAAGGTTTGGGAGGATCTTGCAGAATTTACTGTGAAAAAGTGCCTTAATTGCTCTAAGGTGTTCAGTCAATTTGATCACGAGGGCTGTATAGGTACAGAAAAAAAGGAAAAAGGGCATTTATAACCTAGGTAGGCAACACCACTAAAGGAAGGAAAGGAGAGGAAAAGCGTGTTTTGAATACCTCCAAGAGTGAAATACTGCAGTGATATGTGGCTTATGTTTTATTAGTCCAATTTCAGAGTGGTAAAATAATATTGTACTGCTTAGTCCTTCTGCATGAACTTTCTCTTACTGGGCACTATAAATAACTCTTTTTTTTTTTTTTCTTTTTTTTTTTGTTAAATTGTGTTTATAGGTAAAGTGGTGGAATTAACACAGACAGCGCTGGTTCATTAACTGTGAGAGAGAGCACACAGAATTTGCTCATGATTTTATTTATTTCCATAACACACCCGAAATAAACAATGATGCCAATATTTACACTGAATTTGCCTCTTAGATGGGCGCTGTGCACTTGGGAAGCTCCTTGAAACTGTGACTATGTATCCCACAACTCTGACACTGACAGCAGAGAAAGTAAAGATTTTGGTAAAGTGGTAACCCTCTCTTCCCTCTCTGTATAGGCCACATCTTGAAGTCCTTTTTCAGGGTGCTACATATTCTCTTAATTCTAATGCAAAAAGAACACAAGCATCAAAACGCAGAATCCCACAAAGTTCCTTTAATGGGGTGTTTGATCTCTTCAAACTTGCAATGAGTTAGTGTTTGGCTCTAAAGGTGAATAATAAAGAATCCAGAGGGACCACACAGAATTTTCACACACTAAGGAGCAGACATTCCATAAAACCTGAGTGTCTGACCTGACTGGCCTGTTGGAAGGAAACAAAAGTCACAACTGCGTTCTGAACCTTGGACAACTCTCTTTTTTCAGTCATAGTATGATGACTTTGTACTACTTCTTAGAAGCTGCAATTCAGAGATGCACAGTAAATCCTGGGTTTGGCAATGTATATTTTTCGGATGACAGGGAAGACTATCAGTTTGGCTCCATTCTTGCAGTGATATACTGATGGACACAAATGCACACTATGAGTAGTCCACTTGACTTGAACAGGATTACTCAGAGCACATCAGCTTAACAACACATGTAAATCTTTCTAGGATCAGAACCTTACATGTTATGAATTGAAACTGTGATTTTAACACTTAAATAAAAGTTCCAGCAACTGTAGTTGCTTATGTACTAAAACGGAAGCTAATACGCTATGAAATACTTTAATAATAAATAGAACCACTTAATAGAAACAGAACAGAAATTGTTATAATCAAAATACATATTCTCTTCCGTGCTCTAGCTTTTAAAAGCTTCATATGAAATCAGTTTTTAACATAATTATGTAGTACAGAAAAGACTTTACCAATCTTTTATTATTAAAGACTGTGTATCTAGAGCTCTAGTCAGAGCAGTTTGCTACTGTGCTTCCTAATTTCATGTGTTTTGTAGCCTTTTTGGATGTAGTATGAGTTGTGTTTTGTATAAATTTTCAGCAAACATTTGCATTGGTCTTTTCAACTTATAGCATGTATGTGTTGCACAATTCACATTTCTACACGGAAAGGTGCATAGCCCAAGTGAGATTTTAAAAGTTTGGATTCAGTTGGCATCAAGTCCTCTGAGGATATGTACAGATTATCTGAAATAGGGTATTTCTTTCTGATGATAATTTTTTTTTTTGAAGCACCTATACTTCTGGAGTCGGAATCATTCATATATTTGCTTAATGGAAAGAGGCAGAGAGAAATATAATGAAATTCTTATTACTCCACCCTTAACACCATAGATGATTCCCAGTTAATGTGTTTCTTGGTAATTGTAATTATTTAAAACAGTCTTCTATTCATGATCCTATAGATACACAATAGACCAAAATAACACATTCATCATTATTCATTGTATTATGATAATGGGTAGATGGAAAGGTCAAAAATATTAGGAATAGGCAGTCCCTGGGCTAATGAGGTGCAGCAGCAACTTTGTGCCTGAGGATGACCTGCAAGTCTGGCTAGGTATGCAGTATGCTGCAGTGGTGTAGCACACATACCAATGCTCTGGAGCATGAGCTTCAGGAAGAATTTTCCAAGTCCACGTCTTTGGTAAAACCAGACAGGGACTGGTAGGGCTCCACAAAAGATTTTAACCTCACAAGCACTGCTGGGCTCTTCTCCAGACAGAGAGGTGTGGAAAATACCACTATGGTGTGTCAGAAAGTACTTTTACAGGGGAAAAAAAGAAATTTCCTTGAGCAAAAAACTATGCAGACACAATCATGAGCAAGAATATGAGCAAGTACATTCCACCTCCAAGCCACTTTTCACAGTTTATTACTGACAAAAAATACTATTGAGGAGAGAGGTCGAATGTCATGGAACAGAACAAAAGAGAAAAAGGAGGGGCAGAATGTTAATCTGCAAAGATAACAGAATGGAACATGCATGTACTGGAACAGTTGCAACCTCATTGAAGCACAACAAAGAAGAAAAACCACTTTTGATTTCCTAACACTGATGAAACTTGATAAGTAACCACATGTTGAACTTCCACAGGTCGAAGCACACTGTATAGAAACTACTGCAGAGCAAGACCTAGATCTGAGCCTACAGTCTTTGGTTACTCTTAATACTACTGGCCTATCAGAACAGATTCATTTTATTAATAGAAACATATGTAAGTCAAAGAGCAATTCCTTGCACACAGGACTGTTGACTTAAATGCACAGGACAGACTGAATAGAAAACATCTTTTCAAGAAAAAGAACAGGACAGCAAGAGAGTTTTTTATAAACATTTTGAGACAAGGCATAATCCTTATAGCATACAACCTTACATTCTTACAGCCCATCAAACTGAGTGGGTTTTTTTTCAGAAGATCACTGACCATTGCTGGGTATCACAACACTTTAACAAGCATCAAAACTGTAATTTTCAACTTTGGTTCCAAAAAGTCATGCCACCAGTACAACATGGCTGTGGGTGGTCATTATCTCAGGACAGCAAAGCATCATGCCCTGTCACAGGAAAACCAGTGACTCACAGGAGCAATTAACACTGGAGAATCAGGTGGTGTGGCATTGCCAAAACCGGTACTTACTGCATATAGAGCAGAACAGAGAGCTGATTATAGGTTGATAAGAGGAGGGCTTAACTTTAAAGCACTTCTTTCTCTTCATAAACTGAATGACAGGGAACTTGTGAAAAATTAACATGAGTGAATATTAGATTATCGGTCTTATGTGTTGGGCTTTATGATTTCTGTAATAATCCATTTATCTTTGGCAAACCGTAAATAATGGCATTGTAGACAAGCATATGAAATATTTAGGAGTTTAATGCTTTTATTAATTTAGTGTTTAATTATATTTTTGTCTTGATGCTTTCTCAAGTGCAATATATTGCTGGATATTTTCCCAGTGTGTTAATTCTTCCAGAATACTAAGCACTGAAGTCTTACCTGGAATCTGTTTTACCCATCTTTGTTCAATGTGAAGGCTAGTCTTTTTCTTTTTCTAACAGTCTATTTTGTTATAACCTACACCTTCTACAGTAAGCAGTCTTATTTAAAGAACAAACACAAGTTTAGCATGTTCTGCCTTGATTTTTAATTAGAAAACTTCATAGAAATCTGTCATTATCATCATTGTTATTGGGATTTTTTGAGAATCTACTTTCATCTATCCCTGCTGAATATCAATTTCTGTTTGGTGGATTCTTTTCACCAAATAAATTACTTAATATCGTAACACATGAGATAAAGTATGCAGAGAAATATTGCTAATTAATATATCAATTTCTTAAATAAATATCTGTGGATTTAAACTTACCAGGAGATTGTGACTGAGAAGCCACCAGGTTGCCCAGTGTGAAGAGCGTTGAATATGCTTGAAAGATGAGTCTCATGGTTGGAATTACACAACAGATGATGAAGAGATGAGTAATCATGATCTTTGGATTTTACTATTTGATTACTTTATACCAGAGGCTGAAGGGAACTAGAGGAAATGACTGCAGGAAATAAAACAATGACATCTCTCTAGCTATAAACAAATCAGAAATGCAGGACTTTGGAATGCACACCCTTTAAGTACTATGTTAAAAAAAAAAAAATTCTCAGAATATGAGTGTCCTGGGTTCAGCAGTAGCAGTCATTTTTTCTCTGTCTTAGTAGCTGGTGCAGTGATGTGTTTCTGACTTTCAGTCTGGGAACAGTACTGATAACACCGATGTTTTTAGCTACTGCTTAGAATGTTTACACTGACCAAGGACTTTCTGAG
>WYDI02034808.1:0-20000 GCA_009867235.2 Psittacus erithacus
CTTGGAGCAAGCTGCTCTAGTGGAAGGTGTCCCTGCCCGTGGCAGGGGTTGGAGCTGGATGAGCTTTAAGGCCCCTTTCAACACAAACCAGGCTGGGATTCTATGCATGAATCTTGGCTTTGCATACTACAGCTGAGCACAGATCTATTATAGTCAATTGTGAAAGTTTGCCCTGACTAAAAACCCACTATGGATGCAAATTATCAGGACAGATCAGTCTAAAGGGGCTGTGAGTCCAAGTGACTGGTCCAGCATACTGTTTTCATCCTACTGTAACATATTCAATAGGATACAACACATTATTCAGCCACCCTGGTATGTCCAGCCTACTGAAGCAGTCTGGGGGAGGACACAAGATGAAGACTGATCAAATGTCATATCGTGAGTTGTTTTAGGAGTGTGCAGCACATGAATGCTTGCAATCATGTATTCCGCAGCTACATTCAGCAAGCAGGCCCCAAATGCATGTATAATAATTAGTTAATGTTTGTAAAGCAGTTTCAAGGTGACCAGTGCTGTGTAAGTGTTAAGTGTTGTTATCATTATATGAAATGGCATGGCTCATTGTATTCCTCTAGCTGTAGCAACCACAACAGTCTTGATGATGCCTGTTAATTTTGCTGACTCTTTTATCATTACCCTCCATTGGTGATTAAGTGTCATTTGTCTTATAATTTTAATGTTATCTTTAACACACATAATAAAGTTTACGTAATTATAGCCTATTAATATAATTTGCATGCATGTTACTGGCAAGGCAAAGGAAATGTTCCATCACCCAGCATGTAATTTAGCTTATTTAACCATTTCCTTTTAATTTTCATCAATAGATCCGTGTGCCTTGTAAATGGAGATAACCACAATAAATTCTCTTTTCAAGACTCTTATCTGTATTAAGTCTCTAAAGGTCTCGGTAGCAGGACTACGAAGTGCTGAAGGGGGAACACTGCTGAATGTCTGCTATGGGAAGTTTTAAAAATTCACACTTTCTTCAGACAAGCATGGGTCTTCCTAATGAAACCTGGGAACAAGGTGCTCTCATGAAAGCTTTGAAAGCGTGCGTGCGCTGTGCTTCATAGCTGAGCTATAACAAGACTTTAAATGAGTAAACAGTGTTTAGATTGAACATGAAAAGAGTCGGCATGAAAAGACAGGTTCAAAATATTACATGATGCTTTGCAAAAGTGTAAATGTGCCTGCCTTTATTTTTTTTCTCTTGGTAAATGGCAAGCGTTTACAACCCAACTAAAACAGTACCCAGAGAAATCCTGTGTTTGCTCTTTGGAAGATATTCAATAAATTATAGTGAGCTGCAAATGTCACTGGATTGGGAACTGTAAGAGCTTTACCTTTAAGTCTTTAAGTAAAGACTTGCAGCTGGTGCAGTGGCTAGGTAATCCCTAATGATAAGCTGCTTTTAATGTGGGGGTGAGGCAGTTTTCACACAGATATTACTGCATTAACCTTACTCTAGATACAGTGCAGGTGTGCACAATATTGTGCTTTGCAGCCTTCCCTACTTTATTCTTCCAGTGTATCTGAAGCCTGCTTTAACAGATCCTCTTACACTATGGTGGAAAGATTGCAGTTCAAGCCTATTATCAACAAAAACCTGCCAAAAGGGCTACATTGTCAGACTTTATGGTGGTACTAACTATTCTGTTGTTCTCTGGAGACCAAACTTAGACCATTAAATTCACTTCATTTGTGATTTCAGTGACCTGGACTGCAGGCATAGGTCTCTTGATGTAAAATGCTAGTACAAGAATCAATGGTACCATCTAGTTCTCCTTAAAGTATATCATAAAAGCGTAATGGTACTCTTCTAAACAAAAGGTGACACTACTCTTGTGTAATACAATTATATGAGGATGGTGTTTTCAGCAGAGTTTATTTGATATTATGATGTGCAAAGACTTTACACATTGAAATAAACTGCGTAGCTGAGTTCACTCCATTATTTTCAATAGACTGACTATATTGTTCGCACTGGAATATAGATAATTTTCATACAGTGGGGAGCTATTTTCATATCCTCTCCATGAAATAGATGAGATTATAAACAGGCTGGGATTACTCAAAAACCAACACAAGCTATGTCTACATACCCATTTAAGACAAAGGCTGCCTCCGAAATGGTCTCCTTTGATAGGGAGGCTCCCAGGACTTGCTCCGTTTATTTGACAGATGACAGCTATTTATAGTAAATGTGCAACATTTTGAAAATTAAAATTTTACTAGTGGAATTTAGGGGTTATTTTCCACTCGAGGGACTAACATCTCTGTCAAAAGACCTTTTTGTTTCTACAGGCACCATCTTCGATGTTAAACCTATTTGTAAACCAACCCGTTGCGATAGCTCATTGTCAAGCAGTGAACAGGTTTACAATTAATGCAATTGCTGCAACAAAATAAATGGAGAGTTACGATGGCTGCTGGTATGTTCACATTGCTGCTCAAGTGAGGAGATGCTGCTTCTAACACAGATTCGATGCTGGGAGCTTTTTACAGCAAACCAGGGTTGAAAATAAACCTGCACCTTCCAGCCAAAGGCGATGTGAACTATGGTGGTTGCCTTTGCCAGTGGTTTGCAACCAACCCACAAAGCTCACAAACAACGAATCACAGTATTGCCCAAACAAATTACAGGTCCAGCTGTTCTCCCCTTTCCTTTCTGAGCTACTTTTCCATTTTGAATGTTGCACAGGGACCGACTCTGTTGAGGGGTGAGGGTAGTGTCATGTCTGATCATGTCTTTTGTGTTTTTTGCAGAAACTGGAAGACTTCAAACAGAGTTAGACTGGATATTAGGAACAATTCCTTCCCCAGAGGGTGCTCAGGCATTGGAATAGGCTACCCAGGGCAGTGCTGGAGTCACTGTCCCTGAAAATGTTCACACACCATGTAGTCAAGGCCCTCAGTTTCATGGGCTAGTGGTGGTCTTGGCAGTGCTGGGGAATGGTTGGACTTGATGATCTTAAAGGGCTTTTCCAACCCAGTTGATTCTGCGATTCTGTGTTATACAAAGTGTTGCTGCCAGCTCCAAGAGAACATTGAGAGCAATGCATGGAGGAGGATGTAAAGGGTAAAATGCGCTGCACAAATTCAGCATCATGCCAAAGGGCTGGAGGTGGGAAGAGCACAGGCATGTGCTAAAGGCACAGCAGTGATCAGGGACCTTGGCACCACCTTTGGCATTGCATTGCTCTGTGTAGACACCTGCTGTGGTTTCTTCTCTGATGTAGTGCAGCTCTGGGCTGGGATTTTCCCCAAAGGTCTGGCACTCATTTCCATTTTTCAAAATGATAACATAAATATACATTTAAAACCCAAAACTCACAATATGAAAGTATAAGAGGTCTTAACCTAAATAAAAATCTTTCAGATTCTCTGAGGAAAGAGACCAGTTTCACTGTGTGCAGGGATGAAATGGTTGGGGACTGCTGTATGTGCAGCACCCAAGCAGGCTGCACTGACAGATGCCGAAGGGTAAGAGCCAGAGCTAAGATATCTCACAGCACCACAAGAGCTGGGTATATATATCCAAGCACCTTGCCTCCTATAACACTGTTACGTAAAGCATGTGAGGATCAGGAAGGGAATTATTCCAAACTAAACATTTTAAGGGCCACTTGCTGGAGGTGTTGACAGATCATCAGTGGTGTATTGCTTGTTCTCCCAGCCTTAAGGCTATTGATACCCATAATGGTCCAAAGGTTTTGTGCACTCCACCATCAGGGAGGGTAGATTTACTCCATTGGCATTGGTATTTTTTTCACAGTCTGAGTTCATTGCTCCTGATTTATTATTCAAACCCAAAACTACAAAAATGCATTCACTTTGGAGAAGAGTTGTGGCTGCCCCATCCCTGGCAGTGTTCAAGGCCAGGTTGGACAGGGCTTGGAGCAACCTGGTCTAGTGGAAGGTGTCCCTGCCCGCGACGGGGGGGCTGGAGCTGGATGAGCTTTAAGATCCCTTCCAACCCAAACCAGTCCAAGACTACATGGTTCTATGATCTATGAGCCAAATGCTACCATGATTAACCACTGAAATGCATTTGTGGTCACTCCATGGGGAAAGGGAGGGATCCTGCTGTTTCCTAACAGGTTATTTTTTCTCTTTCTTCTCTTGTTCCCAAAGAAAACATATGTCTTGATGCTGGAATAAAGTTCCTCATTACAAAAGTTAACAGTTTTTTAGCCTTTCTTATTTTAACTTTTGAGACTTTTCCCTCTTTTTCACACCTTGCAGAGCTTTGCTTGTGACCTCAAAAGTAATGAGACATTAATGTGAGGTGTAGCAGAAGGCAGGAACGTTTGCTTGCTCAAGGGGATGGGTGCGTCCATAAACAGCGATGAACCTTTCAGGTGTATTGAATAGAGGAAACAGCAGAGATGAGAATAAAACAAGAGCAACTTCACACTAATTGTGTTCCTTCATTATACAGGACCTTGCCTTCTGCTAGTATTATCTTACACTGTGTTCAGAGGAAAGAGGGACTAAGGAAACAAATAGGTCACCCCACAGGGTGCTACTGCTGCAGCCAAAGTCGAGCAAGACTAGTCTGTGTCTGACCATTAGTGCAGGTTGCTTTATGAATGGTTTTAATTAGTTATATCAGGCAGAGCTGGGAACCCAAAGGGCAGGCTCTGTGCTTCTTCCCCCATTGGGTGTTTGCTGTTTCTTTTTTTTAATGCCTACTCTTGATGAACTAAAGTCTTGCAGCTGGACAAATGTTCTTAATTAAGCAGAGGCAGAAGCAGATATTCCATGGATATCAGGAGTTTCCTCAAACATGACATTTGAAGGACATCGAGTTGCAAATGCAGTTTCTCATGTCATCCAGTGTTCAATATTATACACGTCTTTTTTTCTTACATTCTAGATTTATCCATAGGCCTGAGCCTGTGATTCTTTTGCTTCCTAGATTCTCTCTAAATCAATCTGAATGTCATACAAAAAAGAGAAAACAAAATAATAGTGGCTCCACCATCTCTTTTTTTTGGTGGTTACTCAATGAAAGAAAGAAATAGGAATTTTTTCATCACAAAAATTAAATATTTTTAAATACAGAGTATAAACAAAACCTAAAAATCCCAGCGCTTGGACCTGTGTCTCCTTTCATTTGATATTCTTTGCAATGAGTACAAAAGACTATGGAACCTGATGTGGCCAAACCTCACTAAGGGTCAGAAACAGCAACATATGGGAAAAAATAGGTAGGAACTTTTTGTGTATATTTTGTGTATATATGTTTACAAACATATATATATGTATATATAAAATAATATGCATATTTTATGTATATATGAATGGATTTTTTTTTGGTTTTTTTGTTTCAAACACCAATTTTCTCCAAGTGGAAAATGTTAATAATTTTAATAGGAAATTTCATCTGTCAGGTTAGCAGGTTTGTTTGCTACTTGCCTCACTAATATGGGACAAAACAAACTGGGCTGATCTGCTCCAGTATTCTTCAGAACCTTAAAACCATAGACTTGAGCTTCCCATGTCCTTACATGCAAAGATTTATTTTCCACCCGCTGTTCATCATAGTGGTAGGGGCTGCCTCTGACTCACTGAAGACCGCTTTGAACCTGCAGCATCATGCAGCTTGTCCTTCCTCCCTTCATCCATGAACCAAAAAGAGCAGCTGTCTCCGGCTCCATCCTTTTCTCCAACACCAAAACCCCATCACGGGAGGCGTGGTGGGACTGTGACCCCTACACTAGGCTACCTGTTGAGACTGCAAAATAGAGCTGAGAGGCATAACAAAAATCTCTCTGAATTGCTTGTGGTTTGAACACCAGTGTTCATTCTTTTGGGAAAGTTTATGCTTTAGGCAGAGCTTTTCTACAAGCTTTTCCACCATACGTGTATGCATTATACCTCCAAATTGCCTCCAAGCTAACAGTCTTTCAGGTGCATTAACTACGTTACTACCAAAGGGGCAACCAGATTAACACATATTTTTAAACAGCCGAAGCAAACACCTTTCAGAATGGTCTTTTCTGCAAATCTTTGACTTAGTGCTCAAATCTGAAAACAGGCCCATCAGCAACAGCTCGAGTCCATCAAAACACCTTAGTTCCTTGACTGATAAATACGGTGTGTTTACACTGTGGCTACTGCGTGTTTTTTTCTGTCAGTGCTAATTTATCTGAAAGTCTTAACCTGTGTGTTATAAATTCAGCAGCATTTTATAATGAGGGCTGCTGAAATAAATCACTCCCTGAAAATAATATTCAAAGAAGTCAGTAAAGTCTTTTTGCCGCACGGATTCCGGTGCATGGATAGCTGTGACACGCAGACAGACAGACACATTAACCTCTTAGAAATCCAGGGAATCTAAGCCTTTTAAGTGTTGCCGTGTGCAATTCTTCCATAGAAAGAGGCACATAGCATTAAAGCTCTCTATCACAAGTGGCTTTAATATTGAAAGCCTCCACTGTAGACAGACGGAGAAAGGTAGAGTGGGGGGAAGAAGGAGAACAGACATCTATCCTGTATGTATTTATATTATTAGCTTCAGATTATTATTATTTTTACTGCAGGCTTCCCTTCTGTTTGCCAGTGAATCAGTTTTTGTCTCCAGCATTTCTCAGGGCACACACGCGCCGACCTCAGCGGTACATAGGGCTCTATTAAGCCGCTGTTCAATAGTTTGGTGATATTCAGACAATATTGAAACATTCCCAAAAGAACTTTGCAGGGAGACATTTTCATTCGCTGCCTCCCTCCTCATGCATATTAACAAATGGTATGCAAGGCCTCATTTAATTCACTGATTTTACATTCGGATCACTTTCTCTTTTACAGCTATTTTTACCGGGCTTCATTAATCTTTGTTGAATACAATGGCATACATCTTTAATGCGGCCGCTGTCAAGTCATATTTCAGCAAGAGCTGCAAACTGAATGACAGCAAGCAATATTAATAAATTTAACATAGACTATATCAATTTTTAACAGAATGAATGTGGAAAGCTAAATGTATTATTTTTCGTTTAAATCATAGGGTTTATCGCCGGTTAAGTAGCAGCGATTTCGGGAAACTTGTGACGTGCCGTACAAATAGATTTACATCTCATTAATAAGTAAATTAGGCAAATGCCTTTCAAGTTCAGACAAGTACATAAGTGTAATCTCCATATTAAAGGAGTAGTCTTTGATAAACCACTGAGGAATTGCAGCAGCCAACTATGTGACATGTTGCCAGTGCCTGAACTCTTCCACATTCCCACCTTTAATTACACTGGTTCATTACTAAAGAGATAAGTGTCTCTCCAGTTAAGATTCTATAAATGAGCAGCATGCGGGATCCTCCCAAATCATTTTTGCAGAAACCATGAAAAGGTGGTAACAGTTATGAAAAAACGAATTATCACCTGCTCTCTTTCTTCCTACCCTGTAATAACATTAAAATATTAAGATGAATTCCTTTTAAATCTCGGGGAGAAATTGTCCATTAAGAGATGCTATTTTGTTTAAGAAAGAAAGAAGCGTTAAAAAAAAAAGAAAAGAAAGGAAGAAAAAAGAGAAAACTCTTCTGAATTTTTTTTTTTAATTTCCCTTCATAAATCCCAACAGAGATAATTTGCTGTAAAATTTAAACCCAGTGAGAACTTGTCTGTCTGTGTTAAATAAAAAAGTTACGGTTGGTAGGAGACATGTTTTTGCAGTAGCTTTAGCGATTATAGGAAATTACATGCAAAGCCAGAGTTCTGATCCTAAGTTAATTTATAATTGGAAAAAACTTATTAATTAGCTATGTCATTCTAATTAAGAATTAGAGGAGTGTGCATTAGAAAGTCAGTCAATATCCAGCTGACAGAATTCAAAAACCCCACAGAAGTCTGCAAGCTCTGGAGCTATGTCCACCGGCTCCCCTGTCATCTTTCTAAGCAATTTCATGATGCCTAACAAAAATTAGCCCCTTAAATACACATATCGGAGGAAATAAATAGGGAATTTTGTCCTGCTGGAAAGGAAACCCCTAAAATGAGCTGGCAGAGGTGATTTCCAGGGTGCTTTTTTTGCACCTTTTAGGGTAATCCTGGGATGCAGCTTGCGTCTGGAGGGCCCTGTCCTCCTGCACTCGGGGAGCACCGTATAAGCAGTGGCACCCATCCATGCATGCTTTCCAATACCCATACAACTGATCTTCCTGCAAAACCCACTCAAAATATTCATGGATAAAGACAAAGGAACTAACTCTGAGGCCCTGTGGAGATCGCATGGGAAAGGACTACAAATTTTGCCCACAGAGTTATGTAGAAACACTGTGTGGGGACGTGTACATTTGCCTATATATATATATTTCCCATTCCACCAGCTTCAGTCCTCTTGGTACGTTCCCCCTTTAGGCCTTTTTTCTGAGATGATTATAATTCATTCTTTAAGAAACGCCCCATGTGTAAATATTTTTTGTTAATGTTTTTCTCTCTCCAGTGTGCTTGAATTTTAAAGAGTGCTTTAATATGAAATTAGATAGAAAGTTTTGACCCTTTTGTAATTAAAATTAACATACACGTTACTGATACGGGCTTCATAGGTCTAAAATATACTTTTATTTAGACAAATATTGAAAGAAAGGCAAACAGACTCTACCACATGTGAAACACAGCCCGGATGAAAATGAAATCAGTTCTAAGCATTAAGAATTTAAAAGGCTGTAAATACAAAAGGAGAAGTAAAACTATAAAAGCAGAAGTCTCAGACAATTACACCTTCTAAAAATAATAAAATAAAATAAAAAATAAAATAAAATAAAATAAAATAAAGTAAAATAAAATAAAATTATCAAGACAGTTTGATCTAAACCTTTCACTTTTGCAAGGACCATTTTCCATCTTGTGCTTTTGCTTTCAATTAGAGTAGGGGAAAAAAACTGGAGTGCTCAGTGATGGAATTCAGTTTACTTATTTGAATAGCAAAAGATGACCCACTCTTAATGGTATAAAAAAATCTTTTGCATTAGCAAATTTCTGTTCTGTATTTGTTTTCTAGCACAAAACAATATTCACTTAATATGCTACTAGTATCTTATCAAGTTAATGATCTGTTGTATATATAGAGTAAGCTTGTTACTCATTTTAAATTAGATACAAACACACCACTGTATGGAAATTTGAATACTTGGGATTTTTATGAAATTATAGGACTTTCACGCTTTAACAGTCTATAGACAGCCTTAGTAAAACAGCAACAGTTAGCTTTGCTAATGTGACATTACAGACACAGATTCTTCGTAGCCTGATTTAATGGATCTCAAAATCGAATTGTTACGAAGAGACTCTCTCCATTTTTGAGTCCTCAAGCTCCAAATTTACAGATTACCTTATGAAACATTGATTAATTTGGATTTTGAAGCAGATGATGTAGGGTAGCCCTCCTCTGAATGAGCCACCTCTTGCAGGCTTCACTGGGTGTCCAAGTAGACTAATGCCCACCGCTCGCGACATTCGCTCCCAAGGCATCTATTTGCATATTTTCAGAGAAGAATATTCCTCAGGCAAAGTGTTTAAGCTTATGGGAAAAGGTAAATATGAGTAGAGTTAAATCCTACAGTCATTTAGCATCCTTTAGCAGGTCTATACCTGGTACTGGCCTTTGCTGCAGTTCTTCTGAGAGCCTCCTACATATGCACACCACACATTGCCACTTAATTAATGGTAGTCTAGAGGCGAAGGATACAGTATTTCTTATCAGCTTGGAACTAGAAGACAGATGCAGGAAATATGGTGTCATGCTCCTCAGAAGGATTCTCCTTTGTGCAATTTGTTTACTTTATCCTGGTCAAAAAGGCTTGCAGTATATCCAACTTTCGGAAGCATTTCTGCTCTGCATGCTTGGAACATAAGTCAGGAATAAAAGATCCCTCTGGCTTCCCCAGGACCTCATGTGATCCCAGGAAAGTGAGACCCTTGGATCTTTGCTGGTGATTTTACCGAAGAGGGCTTGGGTCTACACCAGCCAAAAGCAGCAGTGCGTAACCAGCATGATCTCTATGCATTTCTCCAGACCCTTTAATAAGAAAGTCCTTACCTTTGCATCCAAAATCCAGACCAAACCAATACTGTCTTCACATATTCATGTTTCCACCTCTGACCTGCTGTTTGCTTCTGGGTTCAGCAAAACTCAGACTGATTTTCCCCTCTAACCTCCTTCTGACATGATCCCACATGCCTGTAAAGGGGCCTTCTTCCTGCAAGACCCCATCACCCTGGGGCAAGACTTTAAGACCATTGCTTACTCTAGCTGAGATATTTTAGGCTGAATTCACAAGGTGTTGCAGATTTCTCCTGCACACCAGGAGTGCAAGCAGCGGGGATGGTTGTGAAAATGTCAAGACAGTGATGTGTGATGGCCTGAGCTCGAGAGGCATGGTTTCCACCTTATTTTGGAGCACTCCAGAGGGCCATTTCTCAGCCTGGAATGCCACACATGATATATCTGCACTGGCAGTGGCATGCTTTGGGTCTCCCCATCCTCTGTTTTGATATGTGGGTAAAAGAAAGCCACTGCCTGGCATCACCCACCAGGGACATGGAGAGACGATGCTGGTCTGGACAGGAGGAAAGGTCTGTGAACGATCGTGTTTGCAATCATCTCAGGGAAAAAGATCCCCCTCATCTCCTTTTTCATCATTTACAGATGCTTTATGCACAGTTTCAAAAGACTGGCTAGGGATTACTCCATCTTCTCTTCAGCCAAGCTGAAGTTCAGATGTGCAGATATTTGAGAGAGGAAAAAATGGAGAAAACACTAAGTTTTTTTAATGAGTGACTATCCAAGGACTGGTGTAAGTTTCTGTGCTTGTTGAAGTTTTCCTCTTAAAACATCACTGTAAATGGATGTACAGAATGTGCTGCAGGCACTGAATGCCCCTTGTTGATTCCTGGTGCTGCAGCTCGGGCATGTTTGTATTGTCCCTCAAGGATCACTGGAAACAGGACTCACCAGCACCAATTAATTACACCCTTTCTTTACACAGATGAATTAGGCTGCCCAATCAATAGCCTTAATGAAATGTCATTTACTCAAAAGCCATCCCTTAAGCAAAGTGTGATGGTGATGCTTGGCCAGGCTCCCGCTGTTGGGGCATGCCAAGGGACTGAACATGCTGTGTGTCTCCATTGGTGATGCTGGAGCCACAGCTTCGCCAGTGCCATGGTGGGAATAGGCAGAGCATCATCGAACGGGCAGAGCATGGCAGGACAATCAGAGCATCACCGGGTGAGAACATCACTGTGCCACCACCACAGTGATGCTGCAAAAGAGCAAACTTTGGCTGTGCTCCCTTTTCAAAATGCAACTATGTAAAGGTCACAGAGGAGGAGATGAAACTAGGAGTTGTAATAAGGAAGGAGAAATAAAAAATAATGACAGAAATAAATTGTCATAAGAGGGGATACAGTTATGATTTATTGTGATATTCTACAAATTTGGAGGTGATTAAAAGCCACCTAAAATTCACATTAACAAGTCACATAAAAATGGAATTAAACTAGTGGGCATAATGTGGCAGGGTATAAAGAAAAATCATGACAGAAATAAATTGACAGAAGAATGATACTATTCAAGTTTTACTCTGTCGCGTCACACTGACAGGAGACTAGTATTTTAATTTCAGAGTTGTGGTTGAGTTTTTGGAGTTCATTAAAGGCCCACATTAAGAATCTCATAAAAGTGAGAAGAAATTAGTGACCATAATGTGGCAGAGGAAATAAAGAAACAATAATGACAGAAATAAATTGACAGAAGAATGATACACTTAATGTTTCACTCTGACACCCTCTATTAATAGGCCGCTGCAAGCTGGAGCAAATGTCATTCATATTTTAGCCAAAGTATACCACTAATTAGGCTGGCTTTCTGCACTGGAATTAAATTTGAGATCCCTCACCTTTAGAGTGGGATCATTTGAATTCGAAAGAAAAGAGCTGGTGACAGAAAAAAAAACTTTCTGCTCGGGCTCTTCTAATGAGATAAAATTCCCCCTTCTCCCCATTTCCTAGCTATAATTGCTGATTATGTTGTTACACAGGAGCGGCTCTCCGCTCTCTCCTCCCCATCATTATGATTTAGTCTGGCATATCGGGGTGCTTCAAACACGGACTGAAGTGGTTTGAGTCTAATTTAGCACTCATTTAGGCCGCAGGTACCGACGAAGGTAAACACCGCATTGTTATAATTAATTACCCCTTAGGCCTAGCCAGGCCAGCTCTGTTTCAGCTGACCCTTATAATAATAAGGCTTAGGGGCATATTGTATTTCTTTTGACAGATTAATTAGAAATTCAGCCGTGGAGGTACAAAGCAACTCTGTCATGAATATTTAAATGGACTGACACAAAAAATCATGAAAGGGCTGCTGAACTACATGACAGACAGGGGATATTAGCCAAGTGATTCTAATCAATAATCTCTTGATCTCTTACATATTAATACACTGCCTGCTGTTATTAAGCTCCATAATAAGGAAGGGGAGAGAAAGTTAGTGTAGCTCTGCTGTAGGGCTTGCCGGGCCCCCAGTGTATACACTAACTGACGGAGAAAATGCACAGAGGAGCCGAGCCTCAGCCTCTTCAATCTCATCCAATCTTAAGGAATGGCAGCTCTGAGCATCGCTGGCCGGATAATTATTGGCCCTGACAAGGTGAAGGCGTTTGCAGGCAAATGAGATGGGAAGTAGGATAAGTCCCCAGACCACCCAGCGCAGGGCACACTCAAAACCAACCGCGCGCTACCGTTCGGGCTTGTATTTGCTTTAGCAGGGGAAATATGGGAATCACAGAGCTTTTGAGTCGTGTTGAAGGGTCAGTGACAGTCGAACACCGGGAGCTTGCTGTTACTGTTGTTAATGTTAACTTTAACACCAAGTCAACTGGATTTACCCCCAGTCCCTTTGCTCATCTCCTATAACATCAAGGCCACCGAGTGAATTAAGCAGCATAGTAGAGCTGAATATCATCTAAATTCATTACAGCAGGTTCCTCTTGTAAATGGAAGAGGAAGCTACATGCATTGCTCTGGAAATGTGCCGCTGCCACATCACCAAAGACTTTCTTTGTGCTGCACAGTCTTGGGGTTGGGTAGAGAGTTAGCAGCAGCAGCGCGCCGACGCTGGATAAAGGGGGTTAGTGTAATGAGAACTGTAAGTATTCACAGAGCTAATATGTTCTGTTATCTCTAAAAAATGATCCCTACAATGTGCTCATCATGTGGTGCAAGAGAAAGGGCTCAGCTGGAAAGGGAACTGGACCAGCTCCAGTATCTGGCTAAACAACTTGTGAAAAAAAAACAGATTAAATGACAGGAGCAGGGAGTGATTATTAACATATTTAAATCGCATGTACACAATGTTCAGATGGGATTATGGGGACTGTGTCAGCCTTTTAAAAAAGGACTCAACAGCCAAAATATTAGATCTATATTTATTATTTCTTCTCCTCTTATTGTTTTGTTTTGATTGAAAGTGAGTCCCAAGGCTGGTCCTCACTGGCAGTCCCCTGCATTTCGCCATCCGCATACTGCTGATGCCACAGCATGGATGAAGCCAGGAGGAGACAATTTGGCCTGCAGAGCTGGATTTGCCTCATCACAGAAAGCCCCACAAAGGCTGCAGGACTCACAGTGAAATTGCCTTATTCATGGGGCAGCTTAACAGAGGAGAGTGTCTTTATATACAGGACATATATGATGCGACCTAACTCTTGTGGCCTTAGTGTCCCACTTCTAACAAGTCCAGACCAGAGCTGATAGTGACATTACAAGCCTCTAAACTCGTCCTGTACTTCTACCCTTATTTTGTTCTGGTTAAATGCCTCTGAGCTATGCACAAGAAATAAAAACAGACTGAAGAAAAAAAAACTTACTAAGCAACCCTATAAGGTCTAAACCCCATTGCTACCAGAAGACCTTGGCAAGCTGCGAAACCACTCCTGATGGGGTGTGAACCCTCCTGGAATTGGAGGCAGCCCCAAGAGGGATCCCTGGCTCTCACTGCTGTTTGCCTTTCCTGCAGGTGTTGCAAAAGAGACCAAAAATGTTTATCTGGGGACAGGGCTGAGGTTTGGGATAGAAGGGGATGGTGCCCAGCTGCCTAGCTGGCTGTTATGAGATGTTATTTCATGTTGTGATTGCGCATTGAATCGTTTCCTAAACTCTGTTTCAAAAATCATACATTTATGGGCACAGTGCCATCGTATTGTGTGTAAAGAAAGCCCTGTCCCATTTACAGGCCTCATCTGATGAAGGCTTTGCTGCTCCAAGTGAACTCAGTAAACACTTCAGATTTTGCAGGGGCCCTCTTAAAAATATGTAAATCTTAAAAGTGCATTTAAGCTTAAAACTCCCATATCCTGAATTTATCAACACTTATATTTGCAGGTCACACTTTACTTGCACTCATAAGTTTAAGTCTAACCCTTCTCATTACTTCAATGCTGCTTTCAAACCTCTAATGCATATTTAAGTGGTAGTATTAAAGAACAGTGTGTCAACTGCCATTGATGTGCGATGTAGGGCACTGACCCTTTGAAGGCATTATCATGTCATTGGCTCCATTAAATGTAGCCATTTCTGTTGCTCTTAATTGGGTTGTGCAGTGCAGAGCAGTTGCAAGCGGTTACAGTTTATGCCATGAATTATAATAACAATAATATAGGGTCGTGAGGCAGAGATCTGTATGGGTACCAAATGCCTGTCCTCAGTGATTGCTGAGGGTATCATGTCTATTCAACGTGTCACCCCTCCTCTTTAAAAGTAATAGAGGTTTAATTTATGAGATCAAAATCAGCTTGTGGTCACTACTCTGCCTATGCCTGTTAATTAAACAGAGTGTCTTCTTCCAAAGCTGTTAATGGGCTGGGTCTGCTCATGAAATAACGTGCTGTTCCCTAAGAATCAACTTCTCTAAGTGTCTGGCCCTGAAAAAGAAACCTGATACATCCTATCTGCTTTCAGTAGGAAGCTGCAACGTCTCTTTGCTTTTTTTTTTCCCCTGTTTTTTTTCCTGTTAAAAAATTGGATGTCAGAATTCATCTGGACTAAGGCCAGGGTATTTTATGGCAAGTTTCGGCAGCTGAAAATATTTGCATCTGATTTATAAAGTTTGGGGAATCGATGTGAATGCGAGACAGAGCTACGGTGGCACTGCCTGCCATGCTGTTACAATTAGAGGCTGGCCCACACCAAGACCCTGGCATGGAAGTGGGCTGAACTTTGGATCTGATGTTGCATTTCCAGGGGCCAAATCAAAGCTCAAGGCCCAAACACTTCTGAAACACGGAGATTTCTGGAGCCAGCCCAGAATTTTATAGCCAGGACCCACTTCCAATAATTAGCACTGTTGCCTTTAAATATCAATGGAAGTCATGATGGTTTATCATTTGCAGCTGGACATGCATGAGTACCCTTCTAGCTGGTCTGGTGCTCCCAAAGAACAGATAATTAAGAACAAGGAAAACAGACTCCAAGCAAATGCCAAATTAAATGTCCAAATGCAAAACGTGCAATAATTGCAATAGTAACAGTGGTGATGACAGCAACAATCATTTCTAGCCTCACAGTTTTGTGTATAAAAATGTTAGTAAAAGGTGCAGAGCTGGAAACAAATAACTTTACCTCAGCTTTTTTACTGCAAAAACATAATAAAGTGCAAGCCAAGAAGTAAATTCATTGCGAGTCATATTAAAGGTTTTGGACCAAAGTGAAGCTGTTACAAACTACATCTGTAAAAATTGTGTAATTATTATGGGTGGGTAAAATCTGGCAAGAATTATTTTCTTAAGTAAAGCGTAAAAGAGAACAGATGTGTTGTAACTGACACATTTATTTTTTGCCAGTTTCCCTAATTCTGTACAAAAAGTTGATCTCATTTATCATATTGTTCAATGGATTTCAAATTAGCGAGGCAATGGTGACTTTTTTCACTGCCCCAATTTGAATGCCTGGGAAAAGAAGGGGGGTGGGGAAGGTTGTCTCACAGAAAGAAAATTAATTTGTTTTATTGGGCACTGAAAACCCAAGTCTTTTGTCAAACAGAGAAGAAAACATATATTTGGAGGGAGAGCTAGGTCACTAGTTAAATGTCAAGGTCTGCTAAAATCAAAAGGTAGGAGGGGTGGGTGACAATGAAATCTAAGTAGAAAACCATAAATGTAAAGAAACACCGCTATTTCTGGGCTGGGGTGGAATGAGAAAAATGGCCAAAGACAAAGATAGGCAGCCTGGGTCTGGAAGTAATTATGGCCAAGTGAAGACAACCGAATTCCATATTACTTTGGTGGATGTCTGTAAAGGCAGTTTGGGGAGGTATTTTGGTGAGGTTTACTTTTTGGAGCTTAGCAACATAAATTTGTTGTCACTGAACTATTAAATAAAATAGACACATGTTGGCAAAGAGTGCACAGCCGAGGGATGGAACTGATTAAGGGACAGCCTATGAAATAATAGCTTAAATGGGCCCACTGCAGGATTTTAATATCCCATGACAACACTCAATTGTCAAATTCTGCTGGAGTGTCCAGGATGCTGCTAAAATTAAGCCAGAAATTCCTACATTTATTCTATTTTTCTTTTTTTTTTACAGCAAAGAACAGGAAATGCCAGTAAGCTGCGAGAATCTGAGCAAGAAACAAGAAACTGGGAAGAAAAGAGGATGGTCTAAAATTTTATGAGATTTCTGCTATAAAATCTATAACAAATGTCTTTCACCTACACACGATAAAGAGGCAATGTGGGATTTTAATTGGACTTTTGGCTTTTCTTCATTTGATTTAAACCTAGGTAGAATTTCAAACAATAACACTGGAACACCTGGTTAACACGTTAGATGATATGTATAGTTGTAAATTGTGGTTTTAATAGGTGCTCACTGGGGAATTGCAAAGGGTCCCATTGTTCGGCTTGGCAGATATTAAAAAAAGTTCATGAACTACTGGGATTTAAAACCCACTCGCATGATTTTAATATTACTCCAGTAATGTAATTTGATAATTTGACCAAACTTGTGGCCAATTTGTGGACAGAGAATCTAATGGTCACATTACGTGATTAAAGTGCCCTGATACAGGGCTAAGCATAACGCCCGCTCTAATTTATTGCAATGGGGCAAGCTGGAGAACAGCAATAGTTACTGAAATCTGATAATCATCATATTACATGGACATAATCAAGGAAACACACAGGAGAAGTCTGCTTCCAAGAACAAACACAACCCACAAATACTCTACTTGTTTCTCTGCTGTGAGTACAACCCAGAGTACACCTTTCTGGCAAATAAGCTGCTTCTTCCTTTCCAATTCAAGAACAAGGACTTACAAGGCTTAAAAGAGATCAGACACTTGAAATGATTTTTCTAAGAGGTTTTTAAGAAACTTAGGTCTATTTGGGCTGTCTGAGTTTACCTTCTGACTTTAGGCCACCTGCAAAGTCAATGGAGAGAAGAGGAGTGCCAAACTGAAAGGGTCATTAATAGATCTAGTTTGGATCAGGAGCGCATATTTGGAGGAAATCATGCAGTCATTCCCACTTACTACACTGTGTTTCAAATTGCAAGGAGGTGTTGGAAAACATGAACTTGAGACAATTCAACCTGAAAAAGCTCCTGGGACCTCACCAGATGACCGATCCTATAACTCTGCCTTCACCAAAAGGCGGACCAGATCAATTTGGTGTCAAACATAGGATGATACCACCTAGTTGACTACCAGATAGGTAAAATAAAACATGGATGATGGGCTGAGCACCATGGTTGGTGCTGTGCCTTCTGGCCAGGACCAGGTGTGGGGTTGTGGCACTCATCCTGGGGCAGTTCTGTTGGACATCTTCACCCATGGCTTGGTGTAGTGATGGAGCACACTCACTGCATGTCCCTCAGTGACACTCAGCTCCATATGCTTCAGGCCTGGGCCAACCTCAAAGTGCTGCAGCATGTGGCTGAGGGCACTCAATGAAACTCAGCCCCATGCCTGGGGAGAGGAACCACTGGCAGTGTCAATGGCAAGGGTGCTCCGTTACCATTGCAGCCCCACAGCAGGCAATGAGGGGATGGGGCTCTTATCACTGGCTGTCTTCCCCATCCTGGGAAGCCTCTCCTGCTCCAGAGCTGTTCAGCCCTTTACCTTGCCTCTGCTCCTGGCTTAAACACCAAAGTTAGCAAGCTGAATTCAGATTGTGAGTATCTCCCCCTCACTTCTAGAGTTCATGCTGAAAAGACCTTGGTGATACAGCTTTAAAATTTCACAGCTTGTCTATTTTCCTGGAGTACTTCGTCCTTCCATGCACAGTAGCAAAGTTTTCCTCTGCTTTTCACTTGCCTGATTGTCAGTTCACGCACTTCCAGCTCCAGCTCCCTACCCCATTCCCTTTGTTGTATCTGCTTTAGTTTAACTAGATATCTGTCCTTAGTTTCTACTCATCTTTGTTGAGTTTCTTAAGCAAGTCAGAGTAATAACCGTAACCCAAAAACTTCTCCCATGTCTCCTTTTCTCTTTACACTCCTGCTGTAATCATACACCTTGCTTTCCTCCTCCTTTTTCCAACTTAGAAATCTTTCATAGATAACAAGACCTCCCCTAGGCCCTGATTCAGCAGAGCACTTAAGCATGTGCTTAACTTTAAATACCTTTGTAAAAGCTTTTGCTGAATCAGGATCTTAGCATTTCTCCTCATCTAACTGCTGTTCTCCCATGGTTATTTCAGTATTTGCTTACAGGAAAATCTGAGCACAGAGTTCATGGGTGTCGTCAGCAGTTTTTTTTTGCCCCATCCAGCTGAAGTGTTTAGATGCACTCAGCACAAGAGTGAGGCAAACGGCATGCAGCAGGTAATCCAATGCCCACCACACTCTATCCTGTGACTTTTATCCACAGAAAAAGTTTTGAATACTGCTACTGTTGGGTCAGTTCCACCAATGATTTGTAGTGGCACGGATGAGAAACCTCCTGGGCATCTGAAAATGTGTAGTGTTTCATCTCAGTTTCTACTAAGAGACTGATATCCAAATACCAGCTGTAATCAACTGCTTGATTTTTACAGATTTAGTCCAAATGGCTGAGGGATTGTTGTGCAGCCATACGTACTTTCTCCCTAATAGCTGCTAAGTACACTTATGTTTAAAGAAGAGGTTATTGTCCTTAATAAACTGTTGATAAATCAATGTTTAATTCCCTTTGCCAGGAGGCAGCGGGGTAATGAGTCTGCAATACATTTTAAAAGGTATCATGGAGTAGGGCAAACACGACTGTAATTATTCATTGCAGCCAGAGTCAGCTGTAGTCCATATCAATCCTGACAATCCCTTCAGTTTGAATATTTTTTGTAATACTCTCTTTGTATACTTCAAATTTTACTTTCAAACTGCAGCTATACATAAAGGTTTAGAGTTGCAAGGTGCGTTGCAGTCGTAGTGAGATTTGGGGCTTCCTCCCTCCTTCTTGCGAGCATGAGGAGGTCTGATGCTGTGAGAAGGGCTTCCTGGGGCTTTTCCTGATGGCTAGTGGTGCATTTGGAAGCCAAAATTGTAAGAAAAATAACGCAATGAAATGCAGATGGAAAGGCATGACACTTGGCCAGGTTGGACTCCCATGGTCATTACCAACTGCACCACGTGATAGACAAGGGATGCAAAATTTAAAGCAGGAGAAAACGGTTCCATTGTATTTAGTATTTCTTTCCTGCTTCACCATACAAAGATTTACATAGTTTCCCACTCCATGTAACACCTTTCCTTGCTCTATGCTGAAGAATTAAATGGCAACCGAGACTATAGGAATCTTGGCCATAATTTTTAATGTCTGGGAGCAAAGAGGGTAAAGCAGGGAGCTTGTGCATAGGTCTTTGTGAACACATCTTAGCAAACTGGAATGTACAGGGCAAACACAAAGGACCCAAATGATATTGGTTGGGTTTTTCTTTTTTTCCTCTCCATTTGTGCATGTTCAAGTTAAATAAGGGACAGACCAAAGAATTTCCACCCCCTCTGCAGCAGCT
>WYDI02034808.1:25000-32313 GCA_009867235.2 Psittacus erithacus
ATATTCTGCTTAACCTGTTAGCTTATAGTATCCCTTCTGTCACTGAGTTCATCCTATATCAACACCATGAAATTTAAGGGGAAAAAATCAGCAGTGGTCTTAATATGGGAAACTCCTAGGTGGGATATGCTGTCCGCTTGATGTTTGCTGCTGTGAAAGGCCCCTGGTTAATGCAAAATAAAAAGCACCCATTTACAAAGGATACTTTGACCAGACCTGGGATTTTAAATGAAGTTTGGGAAGGTGGGGCTTTTAACGAAAAACCTTCAGCCTATCTATAGGTTTGTCCCATGAAAACCTATAAATTTCAGTGTCACCTGGAAAAGAAAGTGGGTTGGGATGGGTACGGATGGTGGAGCACAGCAGAACCATGCAGACATATCACTTCAGCCTCTTGACCCAATCCTGCAAGATGTTACCTACTAAAATGCCTGGGTCACATTCTGAACCCCTGAAATGTGTTCAAATGTGTTTAAATAGATGCCCAGGCACATATTTAAGGCTCTGAGCCAAACCAAGCCATTTGTAGGCAACAGGAGGGACCTGTTCTTGGGGCAGCTTCATGCAGCAAAAGGAGCCAAATAACAAATGGATATTCAACAGCTTCCAAAGCCTGACTGAGTCATTAAAAGAGCTTACCTGTCACATATTCTTATTGCTGAGATGAATTTCAGCTTCTGCAGTGGCAGAAGTAAACACAGAAGTGTATGTTTACAACTGCTGTCCCGTGGCTGTTAAGTGCTACCATTTCGTTGTATTTGGAGGGGGAGTAGTTTAACAAGACTGCTACCAATAAACAGCACAGTATTTCCAGGTGTCTCTTTTGCAAGTCACGGTCAAGAGGAAAATAATTTCCATATGCTGACCTTGTGCCTTGATTTTTACAGGGGTCAGAGGGATATTTATTCCCCAGAGCGATGCTTAGTTTTCCTGAAAAATAAAAAGCCATGCTCCATATTTGCTCCAAGCCTTGGTTTTAAACCAAGAATCAGTTATTTCATTCTTCTCTAAAGTAAAAATTAGGACAAACTAATATTTATTTGGTTTAGGATATCCTCTGTAGCTCCACAATAAATGGTTAGAGCACAATGCAATCCTCCTCATACACGAAGCATCTTTTTAATATGCCCTATCATGAAATTAATTGGACATTAAATAGCAGGAGAAAGACATATAATAAAACCTGCAGTTATCACAGTTCCCAGTGTGACAATACCCAAAGGTTTGAAGGTTTAGTTAAGCTCCAAAAGTTTAAATACTTTTCCAAACCTCGTTGGGCTAGAAACAAGCAGGCTTTCTCATCAGGATTCCCAGTATTCCTGGGTTTGGCTGTGGCTACACAGACTGTCAGAACAGCCTTTGTTACAAACCTCCACTAATCCCACTTGTGTCAAAAATGAGGAAATGCAGTGCTTGTGCACCAGCAGCACAGAGAGGAAAGTTAATCATTTGGACTTTTCAGGAAAAAAAAGGGGGGGGTGGGTTTTGGAATTATTCCTATCCAAAATGTACCCTGTCCTGATTAGACTTCAGAAGGAAAAGATTAAGCAATCGGTTTTGTGTCGGAATTTGAGAAACTAGGAAAGCTCTGTTCAAAGCTTAGGCATGCCAACTGTGACTGAGCGCTTGAAATCTTGAGCGGAAAGTGTCTTTTTCACTAAGAATCAAAGCTTCTTAAGTTCATCTGTTTTTTGAGACTCTTTGGACAGCTCTAATTGGGTTCCTGTGTGCGCAAGCCAAGCGAGTCCAAAGTGTAACAGGATGCTGAAATGATACCAAAGGCCTCTTGGAAACTGAAGCTAAATGCCCTCATTTCCTTACAGAACCCATGCCCTGGTCACCCTGTGTCTTCCAGGAATCTGTGTTGCGTTGTGTTGGACACAGGCAGTGTTCTGGGGGTTCAACCATGCGGGATGGTTGAAGGGCAGCAAATGCAGCACATGGAGAAGAATCAGCACGTACAGCTCCTAGAAAACCAAAAATCCCAGGGGAAGGTGCTCTGTTTAAAAACACCCAAACCTTTATTGTAACAAACCCCCAGGTTTTGAAAATCAGGTGGATGCTTAAAATAGCTGTAAACTTAATCTCCAACAAAAAGCTCTTCACATGGAAAAAACCCGCCCAACCTTTGTATTATTCTGTGAAGGTTTTGCTTCTGGGTCTTCCAGACATTTACTAACCTTTCTGTAACACAGCACACAGAGACCAGGCAGGGAATGAAACCCTTTTGTCGAGAGCATCGCAGTTATGTGGCAATATGGCTCTTCCCAGACTTTATTTTTGACTTCCTGTGAGAATTAAACAGATTGAAATTTACTGAGTTTGGGAATGAAGGGATAAACGTCTTAATTAACTGCCCAGAGAGCGCTGTTCCGAGCTGGGTTGGCAGCATGTCTTCTCCAATGGGCATTTTGTGGTCTGGAGGAAGAGAATAAAGTATGGCAAGGAAAACTTTTCCAGGTCCCACTCTTCAGAGCTGATAGCAGGTGATAGAGCCACCTCATCAAATTTTTCTTATTCTTACGTTTCAGGGGAATGTTGGGGTTTTTTCCCCTCTCAGAACAGAAATCAGAGCATAACATTGCATTTTCAGATTCACGGTCCAGCTGAAAGCATCATGTGGGTAGGCAGAAGCCTAGTGAGGCTGTGACACTTGGGACACAGTGCTAACCAGACACAGAATGTAAAGTGAAATCTAATAGTAATGGTTCACCAGAAGACTAAGCCAGCTGTGGCGACAAAGACAACTGAAGTTAAAGACCAAATAAGAAAGCATTGGAAGAGTATCAAGATTGCTTTTGATGTTTGCATTCCCTTTTGGGGATTAACATATATGCATGTAGCTTGTTTTAGATGTTTTAATTTCTCTCATCTGATCTTTTCCAGTGCCTTTTTCTAGACAAGACATGTCAGGCAAGGACCACCTCAAAAAGTAGCCCAGTATTGACTCTAAGGTCCTGATGTTAAACAAAGGAGAACCTCCTATTCCAGCTGAACAGAAAGCGACCGCCAACCACTTGCCAGTCCAGGAGCAGAATTTAGAAGATTAATTTTAAAATGCTCCTCCAGCTCCTTCTTGAGACTGGTTTGGTTTGAGCCTGAAGAGGCAGTTATTTAAGCACTTGAAAGAGACTAAAGGCTCAAGTCTAATCTCAAATACTCAAACGCATATCACCAGGTATCTCAAAAAATCCATGATTGTACTTGCACACGCATGCCCAGGAGGATATTTTCCAAGACACTCAGAGATGCAAACCCACGGATTGGAGATTAGAAAAGAGCTGCAACTGTTGAACTCATTTATGTTTCTTAAAAAAATCTGTATCACGACCTTCCAAAAGAGTGCAATGGTTTGATTCCAGTGTTGTGGAGAATACTGAATTCCTAAACGTTTGGTGAATCACATGCATGCTAATTCTTAAAAATAACAGTTTCAGTTGTTATTACAATTGATTGATTTTGCTTTGGTTCTACAAATACACACTGGAGCTTTGCAATTTAAAGCACCTGTGAAATCTTATAGGACTGCACTGTAAAATCTGACCACCATTTGTTAGTGAAAGCAAACACCAGCCTAAAAGGAAAGGTAGATATCTGTTAGCTGAGCGCAGTTTCTCTACACAGTTCCAATAGTCCCCATGTACCCTTGCCTCTGTTGAAGTCAGAATATAGTGCTAAAGCCTTAGTCTAGTTAATACTAGACTTGAATTTTGGATTATCTGGATATAAAAATAACGGCTTTTCCAGCTTGGAATGATGAGTGGACTTTGCTCTTTAGGAATAGGAGCAAATTTGTCTCTCTTGAGTCATCAGTGGGTTCCAAATAAAGCTTCCAGAATGCCCATGCAAATCTAATTTAATCAGTTCTTGCGCTATTACACTGTGTAAAGAGAAGAAGTCAGGCAGCCCACAACTGGAAATCATTCTTCCCCCTGTGCATCCAAAAATACACCAACTTTCAGAGTCCTGCAGAGACTGGATACCCTTTGGCCAACAACAGCCTGTGTCTTGTGATGCAGAGCTGCACTTTCCCAAGCACTAACAACATCATACCTTTTGGCACATGTCCTGTCCCTCTGCAAGGGCTGGGGCAGGAGGGGATGCTCACCCATAACAGGTACCACCTGAGCTCCTTCCCCTGCCCTTGCACAGTCTTTAGATGGGAAAATTGAGATTCCTGGCAAAATCATCCAGAGCAAGTCTTGCTCTCAATAAGCTTGAAAAATGGGGCGGGAGGATTGTTCCACCAAGGCAAAAGGTGATTTTCAAGGACAGCATTACTGACAGCAAGCTGGGTTTCTCCAGCTTTGAGCACATTTGGGTGTTTAATATTGTATTTGTTTAGCACCTATCATGCAGTGGGCGCTTCACAAACAAACTCAGAAGTGAAGGGTTTTGCCCTTTAAAAGACATGGCTGTCATGACCAACAAGCAGCAATGGGAAAGATAAAAAGGGAAAGAAGATCAGATGTTGTAGCAGCAGGATTGTGTGCTTTTTCACAGCATTAATTCTGCACTTTGGGGGGGGGCAGGTGTGCTTGGTTGCCTGTTGCTTGGTTTCACCATTTGCTTGTCTTTAACCTGGTTTCCAAGTGAAATGAGGCTTGAACAATTGCACGCTCTGTAGGAGCATCTGTTGGTCTGTCAGTTGTCCCAGGAACCTTTTTAACCTGTCACAATTTCAACCAAATTTCACAGAAGATATCAAATTGCTGGGATGTCTTCCCATGGTTGCAGGCTTTCTGTAGGATGAGTAAACCTTTCGGAGATACTCTGAATAACACAAGTGCTTTTCCTCTCCCCTCTGTATCTCACTGGCATGGCAGGAGTTGGCCTGAGGACAGGAAGCACCCATAGTACAAGCAGGGAGGCACCTTCTATGTTTCTTATCGCTTGGTTCAGTGTCTCAGACATTGAAACAGATTTGCAGAGAATCAAATAGCAGAATAATTATTGTTTTGCCAACCAGTCTCAATGCTTTTCCCATTTACATAATAAAGACATTTGTGGTAACGTCCTGCCCATGTTTCCAGGTAGGCAGCAGATTTATCAGGGGCTTAGGAAGAGCGATTCATCCCCTATCCCGGGGGAAGGTAGCTTTCTGAATTTTGTCAGGACACAAGACAACAGAGGGGATAATATGCTTGTCAGTCCTCTTAGAAACCTTGCATGTTGCCAAGCTGAACACGTCGTGGGAGTGCTCTTGATTCTTGTGTTTCTTGCTCGGTTGATGCAACCCGGTGGTTATATTTCCAGAACCTCTTTATTATTCATGGAGCAATCTGGAATAATAGCTCAACACCCTCCTTCTCTGATAAGCACTTTGCAAAGTAGACCCATGCTGGGAATTACTCAATTTTGGGGCTGAATTCAGAAGACAAGGTCTCCTAGTTTGCTATGAAATATAGAGTTTGAAGTTTAGAAAACCCAGCTGATTTATTCCATTGTCCAGTTCACAGATTTGCCTTGCCCTTTGCCTCTGCTGTTATGAGTGATGGGAGAATTTGCTTTTATTCTTATATATGATGTTTCCCATACCTTTGATGATTCCTTTTGTTGGACAGGGATGATCATTGATTTCCCAGTGATGCTTTGCCAAGGGATTTTTGATCCTACCCAATAAGATGTTGCATCTTGTTTGGCTATGAAGAGGTGCATCAGAAGTAGCTGCCTACAAAACTCTAGTGAATATGACAACTGGGACCTGCAAATGTCAGTAAGCAGCTGGGGACAAAAAGTTCGGGGCAGTTTGGGAATGTAACCAAAAAGAATGGGTTTCTGAAATCCTTGAGCATCTATCTTTCTCACTAACAATTTCTACTACTTTAGCTTAGAGCTCATTCCAGTCCTCCTCTTCATCACTCTCACCTCCTTAAGAGTTACTCATTGATGACAGAACATGAATATTTGAGGCAAACTCATGCTGCCAATAGAGGAAATGTCAGACTTAGGTGAATGTGCAGTTATGTGGACACTGTTCAGTCTGTCCTGCTTCAGCTCTTTTAGGTGGTCTGAACAGTTTGGATTCCTGCTTCTCTATCCTCTCCTCTTTTTCTTCCCCATTTGGATCCAGTGAGCTGAGTGAGGACAAGCAATACTACTGAATCAGAGGGTCTCCCATGCCTCCAGCAACAGCAAATGTGTCTGTGCCTCTGTGATTTATTGCAGCATCAGTGTCTGTGCCGTAATTTTTAGGGGGGTTGTAACTATTTAAACCCCCCCATTTTCATATAGCTTGTTCATAAAAATTCACTCCAGGTTGGAGACATTCTCAGCAAAGGAATAGTTTCAATGAGCAGCTGAAAAACATCTCGCTATGTTTTCGGAGGTTTTATGTCCTTCTGCTGTAGGGTTTCTGAATTGTATATTTTTGGCTTGTGTGGTTTCCCATGAAGGTCACATAAAAAGGGATTTTAATAGTAAAAAAAATAAGGTCAGGAAAATATCATAAAACATGTAAAGATGAAAGATGGGAGTAAAGATATACTTATCAATAATACGAATGTTCCCAAATGTTAGCAGAATATTCTGATTACGTTTCTTCTCTGGAAATTTGCACTTTACCTTGTGTTTCAAAACTAGCAAAATAAAATGACAGAGCCCAGTTGTCTGAAATCTGTATAAAACCCTTTTAAGTGCCTTTTCCAGGACATTTTTCTGCATTATGGTACAGTTTGACCCGGGAATGGTCTTCAAACTGCAGAGTGTCCTTCTAGTCAGATAGATAACGCCATAGGGTTACATTAGACCTTAGTCTTTGAGAGAGATGTAGCACTCCATCTGTTTCCCAAATTAACCGAGAGCCAGATGAAATTCAATCCTTTGTGGCTCTTCTTATCTTGTGGGGATAATAGGCATGGTTCAATACATCCCATTTTATGCTGATTCAGATTCTTGAGTGAGGCTGGGAAGGAAAATAAAGACAATTTCAACCAACCTGCTGCTTTTGCTCACCTCCTCCCGTGCCATCTAAATAAGAGCAGTTCATAGAAAATCAGGTTTGTCACTACCTTATAAGACAAGGTGCTAAAATCCTTTATAGGCATGTGACACAGCTCATAGTGTGATCATTGTGTATTTAAAAGTACATAATGACATTTAAATATTGCCTGCGCACACAAAATTTGGGGTGATATCCAGCCTTCCTTCTGCTCCCAGCACCACCCTGCTGGCATCACCCACACAACAGAAGATCTTGGAATAAAAATGTTTAGTAATAATTAATATATGGCAATATTAATAATATTATCATGTTTATAATTTATTGTGTTTATAGTATATGATGATATTAATGATATTATAATGTTAATATT
>WYDI02034809.1:0-37355 GCA_009867235.2 Psittacus erithacus
AATCAGACTGTAATTTGGGATGTGCATTCTCCAGAACCCCACAGCACCCAAGAAAGCTTGTGTTTCTTTCTCATTAGCTGGCAGAGACATTGCTGTTATCTTGTTGATCACATCTGTGGGGACCTGGTGCAGTAACTGTAAGTGTGTTGTTGTAAAAGGAATTTCCTTTGTAGCAAAGCAGATTCCTGGCTATAGGTTTCTTTTTTTCTGCACAGTTAGTGAATTGTTTTACTTTTATTAAATATGTAAAGGGATACAGATGCATATAACTAATAGCATTAATGTGAACTAGTGTATACAAGATTACATGGATTAGTGAATTTTATATAAATAGTCATTTCAGGTGAAAATCAAGAACTAGTATGGAGTTTGACATTGTTAATTACCTTGTAGTATAAGTACCACTGTGGCTGAATTATTTTATCTTACAGTCAGGTTTATAACAACTGTTAGGCATTTATTTAAAGTCCTTAATTGGCCCATCAAATGTTTCTGCTTTTCTTTTGGAATAAAGAGTACTTGTTCCGTCTCCTTAGGAAATAAAATATGTAACCTCATTATGAATTATATTTGGTAAAGTAATATTATAACAAATTATTAATTTTGAAGTGAAGTAAAAATGCCTTGGTGGCTCATGGAGAATTGAGACCTGTGTTAGGGATGGCAGTAAAAAAAAGTTTCATATCAAATTTATTTTAAAATTTACTTGAAAGTAATTGGTGTTACACGGGACTTTCTATTAGCTAAGTGATACAGCAATAGGAATATCCTGCTTTACATCACTGGGGGGGGACTGTTATTAGGCCATTTTAGAATTCAGTATGAATATGTGATACAATTACAGCCAGAAACATAACAGAAGTTACAAGAAAAAGGGTTCATTTATATAAAAGTATTTTTTTATTAAATGTGCATACTAACAAACATGCATGATAAGCTGTCCTTGGGAGGCTGCAAGAGGCAGAAATGTCACTCTCATTGTGTGAAGGCCACTCCACATCACAGTTAATGTCAAAGCATACCAAAAAAGAAATATGTTTAATGATGTATTGATAAGGTATTTGAATCCAAGTTGGCTATATTGTCAAAGTGTGTCTAGTAAAGGGTCTTTGAACTTGATTAAAACATAGTGCTCCAACTTTGAAGGTTTAAGTCCTTATCCAGGAAATATCTGGCTGATTTAAACTATAATGCCCAGTACTGTAGCAGAACTCAAGTCCGTCTTTTGCTTGTAAATGCTATTTAAATACCAGTACTAAGGAACTGAATTCTGTGTTCCTTGTGCAAAAGTCCCTCTGAGCAGGTTCTTATAGATGTCCCACACAGTACTTGCTTAATATTCAATATCACATTTACTGGAAAATAATTGATGTTACATGGGACTTTACATTAGCCAAGTGATACAGTAATGTACTGAAATCATAATACAAGTACAGTATGGCAATTGCAATATACAGTTGAATCACAGTATGTATATGATTCTTATTACTGATCTGTTCATAGAATATAATCATAGTATAGTTAGGGTTGGAAAGGACATTAAGATCAAGTTCCAACCCCCCTAGCATGGGCAGCTGTTCATGCTCACTTTCACAATGCTGAGTGCCACTGCTTGCTGGGAAGGAATATGCGGGTTGAAGTCAACTCAAACCTTCTGGTCTCTTCAAAATTCATTTTAGTCAATGCTCAGCTTTCAATACTCTGTGATGGACTGACCCATATACACACTTCCCATGTTCTGATCTGGCTGGCTCAGGACGACGTTTGCGATCTGATTAAATATTCATAGAACCAGCCGATCCACTCAGCTGATACAGCCGTTAATCTAAAACAAAGGCCACACTCTGTTCCTATTTATGTTGAGATAAATTTGGCTTCATTTGCAACAGCTATGGGCAGACACTTCGTAGATCCTCAAAGTCTGGATGGGCACCAGTGACAAGTTGCGTTACAATGTGGTGCTTACTGGGACCAGTACTGTTTAATGTCTTCATCAGTGACATAGACAGTGGGATTGGGTGCAGAGTCAGCAAGTTTGCAGATAACACAAACTGAGTGGTGGAGCTGACACACTGAAGGGTTGGGATGCCATCCAGAGGGACTTGGACAGGCTCAAGAGGTAAGTCCATGCAAATCTCATGAGGTTCAACAAGCCCAAGTGCACCTGGGTCTGGGCAGCCGCAAGTATCAATATAGGCTAGGGGATGAAGAGATTGAGGGTACCACTGAGGAGAAGGACTTGGGGATACTTGTGTATGAAGGACTGGACATGATCCGCAGTGTGCGCTTGCAGCCCAGAAGGCAAATTGTATCGTGGGCTGCATCCAAAGGAGTGTGGCAGCAGGTCAAGCGAGGTGATTCTGCCCCTCTGCTCTGCTATGGTGAGACCCCACCTGAAGTGCTGTGTCCAGCTCTGGAGTCCTCAGTACAGGAAAGACATGGACCTGTTGGAGAGGGTCCCAGAGAAGGGCCACAAAAATGATCAGAGGGCTGGAGCACCTCTCCTATGAGGAAAGGCTGAGAAAATTGGGGTTGTTCAGCCTGGAGAAGAGAAGACTCTGAGGAGACCTTATTGTGGCCTTTCAGTTCTGAAAAGAAGCCTATAGGAAAGATGGGGCCTGCTGCAACGGGACAAGGGGTGATGGTTTTAAACTAAAAGAGGGGAGATGCAAGCTGGATGTGAGGAAGAAATTCTTTACAATGAGTGGTAAAACACTGGCGCAGGTTGCCCAGAGAGGTGGTGGATGTGGTTCTGTGCAACCTGATCTAGTTGACCATTTCCCTGCTTAGTGCAAGGGGGTTGAAGTAGATGGCTTTTGAAGGTCCCTTCCATCCTAGTTTAAGCTAAATTGTAAATTAGAAAACCACATAGCCTGCTCACTCTCTCCCCTCTCTCCCCCCCTTCCTCTCCCCACTCCCAGAGGAGTGGAAACGGAAAGAATGGAAAGAGAATGGAAAGAATGGAAAGAGAATGGAAAGAATGTAACTCCCACAGGTTGAGATAAGAACAGTCTAGTAACTAAGGTATAACACAAACCGCTGCTGCTACCACCAATAATAATGATAAGGGAAATAACAAGGGAAGGGAATACAACAGCTCACCACCCACCGACCGAGCAGAGAGCTAGCCCTTCTGGGTAACTCCCAATTTACATCCTGGGCATGACGTGCTGTGGTATGGAGTACCTCTTTGGCTAGTTTGGGTCCAGTGTCCTGTCTCTGCTTCCTTCCGGCTTCCCCTCCTCCCTGGCAGAGCATGAGGCTCAGAAAGTCCTTGGTCATGGTAAACGTTACTGAGCAGCAACTGAAGACATCGGTGTTATCAGCGCTGTTCCCAGGCCGAAAGTCAAAACCACAGCACTGCACCAGCAACTAAGAAGGAGAAAAACGACTGCTACTGCTGAACCCAGGACACCTTCCAACCCGGATAGTCAATGAAAGATAATATCATCTTGAGGGTGTTTTTGTTTCTTTCTCTGGCATCAGGGAATTCTGGAAGCTCTGAGTGATAGTTTCACATTTTTTTCCAGCAAGTAACACATCCTTGTTAATGAACCAAATCTTAGAAGGTCCTTATGGCTCTTATTCATTACACAAGGGGGAAGTGAACTTTAATTTACAGCTACAGAGGTAGAAGATGGTTTGATTCATAGAATCATAGAATGGTTAGGGAATTAGAGTTTATTTTACAGTGTCCATGGTCGTGTTTTGAACTTTGTAAGGAAGATGTTCTTTACTGTGAGGGTGGTGAGGCACTGAAACAGTTTGCCCGGAGAAGTGGTAAATGCTCCATCCCTGGCAGTGTTCAAGGCCAGGCTGGACATAGCCTTGAGTGACATGGTCTGGCATGAGGCATCACTGCCTGTGATATTTGATTTTATTTCCTAACTGTGATAGAGCTGCTGTGAGTTTTTGGGGTTATGCCTGTGTAGATATTTCCAGTGGTGCAAGTACAAGTCTTTATTTTTCTTTCAATACTGTGTCCTATTTTTGTAATCACTTTTAAAAAAATTAGTTTCATTTCTATGTGGTGGAAGATGTTGTGTAGACAGACCTTTTTAATGTAAAAATGGTTTATTTTAGTGTAGGTTATTTAATTCTTATTTAATATAACTCCTCAAGCATGTCACATTCCAGATAGTAAAGGCTTAATGAGATAAGGATTTTCATTTTTGCTGTTAAGAGTAAAGAAGCCCTCTACTGTATATTTATAGTTACAGAAGTTTAATACATCCTGACAAAGTGTGCTGGGTGGTTCTCATAGTTTCACTCAAAGCAGGAAGTTTCCACATCCACCTTTGTATAGTCAGCCTTTGAGGATGGTGTCTTATCTACTGAAGTTCTCTGGAGAAAAATGGTCTCAAGAAAAGAGCGAGCTTGACTGTAGTAAAATGAATCAATAATTATAGTTCTGTTGCGTTGTTAAGAAATTCTGAATTCCTGTAAGTAACACCTTTATTTCAGGTTAAGCAAAACATTTGCAGTTGAACATGGTGTTGTGTGAGAAGGTGTTCTCTTGAAGAGATGTTTATTTTTGTAGCTGATGTGGTGGCCTCACATGCTATGAGAATAATTACTGGAACTAGAATGTCATGATTCACATAGAGATTAAACAATTAAAATAATCAACTAAACACTCTAAGGATGGTTCTGTATTTGTCTGTGTGCCTTTGTGTTATTCATGAGAGTTTGCAGTCTCTTGAACAGTGCTGTCAACTGAGCTGCAAATCTATATTGCATTTCCTTGTCATGGCTAGCAGGTCCAGCTGCTATATTTTCTTTTATTCCCTCTGACAGCAAGTTGATTTGATGTTTCTTTACTGAAGAATATGAAGAATTCATTATTCTCTTTTGTCTTGATTAATTATTAGTTTGGAATGTAAGTTTCATGCTGAAAAACTATAAAAAGTAAATGTCACATGAGAGGTCTCACCAGTGAATTCTGCTATACATGTGTGCAGAGTCCTGTTTATGCACTTACTGGAAATGAACTGTGAGGAAGTGTCAGTATTTGATCCAGGTTACAATAGATACAGAAGTCAAGATGGTTTCCCTAGCTCCATTTCATGTGCTGTATAAAGAAAATGCTCTCCATAGGCATATACTGTGTTTCATACCACTGCATTAGCTGACCTGGATCTTATGGCGCATCTCTTGGACCGCGGGTAGTTCCTGTTAGGCCAGTTTATTGCAAAGAAGGCTAGACTGAATAATGACACATATTGTAGAGTGGTGGTGTTTGGCAGCCCTGCGTAATTGACTGTTTATCAAAACTTGCTGTACTAGAACTGAGACAACGTTATAGGCTTTAGAAGAATGCCAATATACAAGATTTTTAGTGAAACATCATGTTCGTAGTGCTTCATGAAACATATCATACTGGTCTTGTAAAGTAGATGCATGATTTTTTGAGGGCAATGTTTGAATCTCTTTCACTGTGGGAACTGATGTTTCAATCTCTTTTCACTGTGGGAACTGATGTTTCCACCAGGCTTTTTGCATGTCTTGAGTACTACGAAATTGTACTGATACATAATTGAGGTAGCAATTGTGCCTGCTTATGTCAGTAGAGACTCCACAAATTGTTCTCTGTTCTTACTTTGAGAATCCTCTGTTAAGGTGGATTTTGAATGGAGGCAACTGGAGGTTGCGGTTGCCTTGTGTCCCTTATGTCATTGCATAGAAGCATATGAAGATGCTGGGTACTTCCATACTTCTAACCAACATACCTGGTCAAAAAACACTGAGCTCACATGAAGCACCTGAATGACTACCCTGAAACTGCATGTAGCAATATGAGTCAGGAAAGTAGATTTATTAAAGGCTAAGTCACTGATTGTGATTCAGTTATGTAGTAAATAATGAAAGGAATCATTGAAGAGGGTAAGAGGAAGTGAGAAATACTAGATAAGTAGCAAAAAAGCCCTCTAAAAAGTCCCCTAAAATCCACTCAAGTTTTCCAAGTTCCTTTGGGACATGATTAGTATTTTGGAGTTATCAAATGGACAAGTGAAGAAAGGCAATAAACTGTGCGGAGGCAGCAGTGTTTGTTACATCAAGTGATTATATAATCTCTGCTTTCTCTCATGTAGTTGGAGAGGTGTTTTTTATTTCCTTGTCTATTTTGGATAACCAGATTCTCAGTTTTCATTCGTGGTATATAACTTACCTGACTTCAGGGAAACCAGGAAGGTAACTCTACCTGTACTACCTGAGAAGCTGACATGGAAATTCTTCCTATGAATAATACTAGTACACCTTGGAAAAAGCTCACAAAGTGAAACTGCCCAAGTTCTACTGATGTGTAACATTTACATAGGAGAGTTCATATTCTACTCGGTGAGAAAGTTGTTGAAGGCAGCATTGTTGTACTTTTCTGTGATGGGAGTTACCTACTCTGCCACTCTTTTTTTTTTTTTTAATATCAATTTCTTTTGACATTTTATGATTTCAGTGTGTGGGTGAATATTGATGTATTTCTGAAGCCCTTAAAGGTGCTAAATTAAGCTGGAGGTTGCCTAGGAAATTCTTGAAGAGAACTAAAATTCACAAACCACATACAGTAGTGATAACAGAGCATCAGACAAGGTTTATATTTCTTAAAAACATCTATTCTGTCTATTCTTGATTTTGTATGCTGTTAGCGTAGGATTCTTTTAAGAAGTATTGCATTAGCTAGTTTCTTTCCGAAAGGAGGAGGGATACTTTTACTTTCCTGGCTGTGCTTCTGGGATTGTTATGGCAGAGAAAGATGACATATTGCAGGGTATAATATGCAGAAGGATCACATTAGAGAGTTTGGGCGCCATAGTTCATGGAAAGAGACTAAGAAACTGCAGTAAGAGTTGAGAAGACAGTCATACTTCTAGGAAGATAGAGTGCATAACTGGAGATGTTAGAGATCAGAGGCAAATGAGGAGAGTTTACTTCTGGTCAGTAAGTAACTGGATATAGTTGCTCTAAATGTAATGTAAAAAAAGAAAATAAATTTATGAAAATATTGTTAGGTTTTTTTGGAAGTTGTGGAAGATGCAGTCCAGTACATCTGCATGTAACATTTTGCCTCTGGCTTCATTTAGAATGAAGTTTGAAAATAAACACTAAACTCTAGAAAGCCACAAATTGTTGTAAGTGTGCTGCCAGCTTTTTTTCCTGGCTCTTGCATTCTTTTCAGTCCATCAGTCTGGAAGGGAATTGTAAAGACCACACAAGGAGAACTGAAATTGTGGCATTTATATATATTTAGAGTATAAATATTGTTCCCATCAAAAGCAGAACCAATATGGTCATGAACACAGCAATGCGCGGGAGGCAGTGGAAACCAGAGCACTGTCTGAGAGAACTAGAGCTATCACACTAGATTCTAAGACTGGAAATCTGAAGACAGGTTTCTGATGAAAGAGGAGCATAATAGGCTGATGTTCAGAGTGAAGACTGTAACACTCATGGGAGAACTGTTTAGCAGTGATAAGGTGCGCTGCAATGAAAGGATGTAAGTTTCAAAGTGGATAATAGATACAGAAGATGTAAGTTCACAACAAATTTGTGTCCCTCTTTGTATTCTTCATAACACACAGCCAAGCCCTGAATTATCTGTAAGGTCACAGCTATAATAAAGATATTTAATATAATGGCAGTATAAGCTTCTGAAAGAAAGTAGTGTCAATGAAAGAATTCAGAAAATAAGTTAGCAAAGATGAAGCCAGTTGTGAGACTGTTCTGTAAGGGAAAATTTAAAAAGAAAAGGAACTAAAGGCATAGATTCCAGAGCTACTTATTTTACAGTTCTGTAAAATTGTGGGCAATAGAAAAAATATGATTAGATAGACTGTTTTTAACTGAAAGCTTAGTTAAGGTTTTAACTTAAAAAATAAGAAATTCAGAAAGCTATAAAGGGGATGTTGGCATTTTATATTTTAATCTCTTCCTTGATTTCAGCTATTTATTCACTGCTACTCTATTACAGCTATGTTATTTACCTCAAAACTCTGCTGCTGAATAATGTCCTGGTGACAGCTTTTTATGCAGATGTTTTGTATTTGTCCTTCTACCTGGATTATTGGCAAACATTTATTGGATTGTTATTAAGTCCTCTCGAGGTACTATAAAAAAAATGAAATAAAATTCACGTCCAAAATATATTAAATAATTTTTTTTAACATTTGGCTTGTTTTTAGACAAATATTTTAATCATATTTCCCTCAACATTGATAAAAATGCTATCAACTTTATAATGCTTTTGTAGCAATGTGTGACAATTTATCATAAGAGGAGACCCATAATGCCTCCACTTTTTTGTAAAGTAGATGAAGGCAGTCATGGGCCAAAAGAATGTGATGATTCAGCTTACTGTACTTCATTAAACATTTCTCTGTTGTAGGAATTTTATTCTTTTGAAATGAACAATTTTTCTTAAATACATCATTAGAAAAGGACTGTATGCTATAGATCTTTTTTTCTTATCTGAAAGTTCTATTCAATAGCTTTCCACATTTTCCTTCCCACATTCATATTATTGTAATTATTCTAATTGACACCTACATGTCTTCTCATTGATTGTGAAAGACTTAATAGACACTGCCCACTTGAATGAACAGTACCACAGACCTCATCATTAATCAGAGCAGCATATAAGGACACAATTCAGAAGAATGTACTTAAAATCTCCTATCAGTAATGCTTTCATTTCTAGAATGAAAAGTCATTTCCTCCTAGTAATCTGTATGTTTCACAGGTGGTAAAGTTACTAGGCTGCCTGTGGGGGTATCTTGAGGTTTCCAACCAGCTCAGACATGTGACTAGGTTTAAATTCCAGTGTAAACAAATAGATCATTAATAATTATGCTGTTGATTCCACTGCGGCAAGGGTTTTATATGCAGTCTCTTTTTCACAGCTTTTGCTTTTCCACATCTTTCTCGAGCCAATGGCTCATTTCTAGATTACTGCTATTGAATGAGCTATTTCTCTTTTAAGTTTCAATCTGATTTTATTTCCCAGCTTCTCTAGAGATTTTAATTTCATAAAGTCAGCTTTGTGGAGTCCTTCATAAGTACAACAACCTTTTACAATATCCAGAAGAGATCGCTGATACTACCAAATAATTATTCCTTAATGGGATCCAGCATGCATGTCCGGGAACATGGTAGATCTGATTGCTCTCTGTTGCTCACTGGCTATAACATTTGTCTCTTTTTCCCTTTGGAAAATGAGTGTCAATTTCCATAAAGAGTTGAGAGGTGCCATTTTGGGTGAATGGAGTTGTTTGTCTGGTGCTGCTTGTCAGGATGCCACATGCTCAATCTATAAGGAATTCGGGACAGAATACATGGAGGGGTAAGGGGTTGGAGGAATAAAGAAATGGGAAGGTGAGATGTAACACTGAGTATGAATACAGATTATATGCAGTAGAGCTAGTGACATACTTTCATATGCTGTACGTGCAGCAGTCAGCTCATAACACAGAAAGTCATGAATGATGTATCAGGAGAAGTGCGCAAAAAAGTATTTTATAATTCTTTTAGACTTCTCCATTTGCATTCACATAGACTTCTTGAAGCATTGTTTTATCTTCATTGTTAGCAAACCATTGTTGTTTGTTTTCATTCCAGGTATACAATGTAACTAATTATTTGTTTTCTTTAAGAACTGCCTGAGACTACCTTAATTGAAGAGAAGGTTCAAGAGACAGAGATATGGGCCAGGCCTCTGGTCTACCTTTGGCAGACAGGAGTACCCAATTTCAATGCTGAAAAAGAATACAATGCAGCTTGTGCAAAAAAGGAACCACACTGTGCCATTTGCACTCTTCTCATGCCATACTACAGGGTAAGCAAGATCCTAACAGCTCCATCTCCAGATGAAGTGTGAAATAGCTGCCCAGTTATCTAATTTCCAGTAAATAGAAATAAAATAAGCTTATGCATCTGATTTTTATGAGATAACGATTGTTAAAATTAGAAGAGACACTGTTCACCTCCGTTTATCCTTAGTTGCAGACAGTGTATGCCTTCTGCTATGTAGGATTGGTATTAGTGTATGTGTGCTTGCCCTTGAAGTTACACTTTTTGAAGTGTGGAATCCACACAGCTTGATAGCTTTTAGCTATTTCCTTATATGTCCATTTTCAAATGTTTTTTTATTGAAGCCTTTTCTATGTCTCCTTCTTGCAATGCTGAAGAAATAAGTGTTTTCACAGTACTTAGGCCTTCTCAGGAATATTATTCCCACAGAAAAGTCTAATGCAGGGCATTGTTTGATACTGGCTTGCAGAATGCCCATGTCAAATGTCAGCTAAAAATGCTGCCATAGTACGATACTAGTTCTGAAGCTGTTAGACTGGAATCCCTTATCATGGGGACTAGGAAGAAAGCTTTTATTTTCAGTTGACCTTGTTCAAGGGCTCAAAAGGATACCGAGGTACAGTATCATTGAACACCACTTCAATAACACTTGTTTGTAGGCTGAGTGCCATTCTAGATTTTAAAGTTATTTGAACAATCAAGGAACTATAGAATGACTGTGATAAATACCTAGAAGCAGTTAATATTCTCATAAACTGTTACATTCTTATTGCAAAAGTTAGGAGGAGAGAAGTAATTTTGTCATTGTCAAAAGGAAGAGTAAGTAAGACTTTCCTTTCTTTTACTTAAATATAAATTTTGTTTATTTTCTAGCCAGACAGTCATGATGAAGAAAGTCCTGCTTTCAGGGAAGCAAACTCAGCAGAAACACTGATGGCTGAAAATGAGAAGACCAGACCTCTTATTCCAGAGATGTGTTTTATTTATAGTGAAGAAAACACTGAAAACTATCCATCAAATGCCTTTATTGAAGAAGATGGAACAAGTCTTCTGATTTGCTGTGCAAAGTGTTGTGTACGGGTTCATGCAAGTAAATACACTAATTGTTCAGTTAATACAAAAGTAATTTCAAATTTTTTGTTATTGATAAATAATAGTTAGCTAGGCTTCTAGTATGCCTACAAAAATACTTGAAGAATATTTCCACATGTAATGCTCCAATCACTAGCCAAATATTTTGAAAACTATGTTAACTTTTCTGTAGACTCCTGATTCTTGTTTGAGTTCTGAGCGATTAAATTCCTCTTTTGCTTCTCATATTTGAAACCACTCTGCTGTATGGTATTAGTATGTCCTTATTAAGTAATCAGGGTGAAATCCTGCTGGGTTTGAGGACTTGTGAATATTGCTATTGACTTTAGGTATGTAGTAATATCCTTCACCTTGCATTCTTTTTTATTTCAAGAGTGACTGATGAATGCATGGATTTTCTGCATTATCTTCTACAGACAGTAGGGCCTGAATAGTTAGAGAAGTCCATGTGAAATTCTTACATGGAAGTGAAGTATAATTGCATAGCATAAGTGTTAGTACCTTAATTCAAATTGTACATTTTTGTTGCAGGGAGACCTGGAAATCTGTTATCAAAATAAGAAATTCTCTAATAAGAAACTATTCTTAAAATAAATTAAATAAAAAAAATTCTTAATAAAAAATTCTCTAATAATAAAATAAGGAATTCTCTAGGGTTTGTTTTTTGGGGATGTTTGATTTTTGATTTTGTGGGTTTTTTCATTTTGTTTTGATTTTTGATTTGGTGTTTTGTTTTTTGCTTTTATCTTTTTTTTTTTAGTTTTGGGAGGATTGTCCATATGTCTAATAATATATTTCATAGACGATGGAATTAGCATCAAGTGTAGATTGCAAAGGTCTCCATGGTCACAGGACATGTATTTTACTAGTATTTATACATAGTTGAATTGTATGACATCATAGATAGGCAGAATATATTACTCAATCCAGCTCTCTTATTGTAGGTTGTTATGGTGTTCCCTCTCATGAAATCCGTAATGAATGGTTATGTTCTCGATGCAGAAAAGAAGCCTGGACAGCCGTAAGTTTCACACATTGCTTAGTTGTTTAGCACATTAGAGATATAAGAGATTTAAGGTGCATGTGGCATGTAGCCTGCATAGTTTTTCTGATCACACACTTGCTAGGGAAAAATTATTTGTAAAATATTATTAGATGTTGATGTAGAATGGAATAGCATTTTGACAGACAAACTTAGAGTAGGTTTATATGCTCTTGAAAAGGATTGGCTAACAGAATATAGTTGTCTGTAAAATATTTTTGAAGGAAACAACTGGAAATTTAAATGCACATAAGAGAGAGAAAAAATAAGATTTCCTCTAAATATTTTAGACTTTTGGTAAGTACATTTAGGCAGCTGGAGAACAGAGAAAGAGAATAATAAATTAGTTAAGAATGAAATTGTTCTTTTACAGCATTTAAGGTTTACTGTACTGCATGAGCAGTAAAAGGTTTCACTTGTGAAGCTCCTTAATGCCTATGATTTTATTTAAAAAAAGGGCGAAAGTAGTTTTAAACTGGAAGGATTAAATGGACACGCACAGAGTCCTTAAACATATACTAATTTAAAAGAAACAAACCCCAATTTAAAATTTTACATTTTGCCAATCTCTCATTTGCCCCCTAAGTCATCTAATATTTGTTTTCCCTAAAACAGGAAATGTGATAATCAGTTTTGATGGCAACATAGTTTTTCTTTATTCAGTTGTTGAATTGAAAGCAGTTATTTCAGTTGCCTTCAAAATTTAAATCATTAAATAACATCATAAAAATTTTAGGTATGTTGGAAAAGAGAATTCAAACTACTGGAAAATATGATATCACTTTGTCAAACATCACTTCTTGCAATTATGAATGTCGCCTGTAGGAAATTTGCAATTGTAGCAGTAGCAAACTGGAAGTAGCAATAAATATAAACGCTTTCATTTTCTTTTTGTGTGCTGTGAACATTTGAAGGTTCCTTTGTGAATGCCTTGAGTTACAGAAACAAAAGAGGAACTGGTACTTCTAATCCACATATTACCTTAACTGCAGGGGGAGGGGAGGGAAGAAAAAGGCAAAAGTGACTTAGAACTGCTCATTACAAAAATATGGTCCGTCTGTAATGTTTAGTTCTGTGTTCTCTCAGTGAATAGCTATTAAAATATTTATTGAATCAATTTCTCTTTCTGTAATGTGTTTTCATTTTAGTAGGAAAGGCATTCTTCCTAGGTAAAATCCAATTTTCTTCTTTCATTGGTAACCAGGAAAGCTTCCTCATCAGGCAGTGGTGAGTTTCAGGATCTCCTGAGCTACTTTTGTAACTACTGTTCTAGAGTCAGGGGAAGGTCAAGCCCAAATGCGTAAGTAAGTCTGTTCTAGCAAGTGACAGGTTGCTGTTAACTCAGAATCAGTTACTCAGACAGGGATAGAAAGCCCCTGATGTGTTTATTTCTTTTCAGAGAAGGTATAGCTATGACATGCAAGTACAGGAATTCAAAGAACCTTCTTATTCAGGAAATACCATTTATGACAGCAATAGCATGGATTCAGATGTTTTTGTTAAAAACACTGAAAAATTTTCAGAACATTTTAAAATGTTTTTAGAACATGTAGAACCCTGGAATCTGATAATAACTGCAGTATAACAGGAATACATTTGAGGGTAAATTTGTACAGAGTCTTTTTGACTATTGTTTTTAAAATCAAAAGTCACTGAGAAATATTAAAATTCTTAAAAGCCTTATAATTTGTAAGTGCTGTGTTGTAGAAATGATTCTAAAATTGTTCTGAAGTTTTAAGGTAATTTTACAAATATTCTTGAAGAAGATATCTAAATAGTGTTGCAGTAGGCGAAAGATAACAGAAATAGATAATAACTTGACACTTTTATGTTCGCTGTGGGGCAGTAAAGGTAAAACCGGGTTATAATAAAAGGTTAAACTGGGTAATATGATAAAAGAAGGTGAATGTTGAGGAGAAGATTAAGGCTTGACTTGGCCTGGATTTTTCTTTGTCAAACTTCAAGGGGAAAAATTCACACCCAAGGAGAGCATTATTTTGTGAAAAATTATACACATTTTACTGAATAGGTTTAGTTTTATTCTGTTATGATGCATGTGAGTTTCTGACAATAAGGAAGATTGAGTTTTAGGGAAAATACTTTTTGGCCAAATTATTTGAGGAGATGAGGTGAAATAGTAGAAGGGATAGTAAAACCATACAGAAAATAAGCTATGGCTATGATATATTTAACCAAATTGCTGTGATTTTGTATGTGTATTGATTACTGTATGGCTGAATCATTAGTGCTGACTACTTCGTCTTTCTATAGCTTTGATTTGGTGATGTGAGTGAAATGAACTTATGCCCCAGTGAGGTGTTTCTTCAGTTGTGTTTGTAGTAAAAAATTCACAGTTTTAATGTCATGAATTGTTGTTTATTTAGGAAGTTTTAATGAAATTTTGAAGATTGAATAGATCTCACTAGTATTAAATTTACTTAAAACTTGTCATTCATAGTCTGCTATCTTGTGTTCTTTGTTATTACATGTAGTTCATGCATCAGCGTGAATTGTTCATTGTCAGCTGAAAGATGTCGGCGTAATAGATAGTAGGCACCTGCTACCCAAGTTAAATAGCAAAAATTCAAAGGTTTCAAGAATGTGAATAACACTGTTATTTATACATACTTGAATCATACCCAGTTCACTTTTTTAATAGTAGGATCTTTCAGAACTCTGGAAATGCTGAAGCAATCTCAGAACTATCAGCTATTATCTCTGAGAGTTGCAAAGCTTAGAGAAGGTGCCAGCAGCCTGGAAAATTTAATGTTGCTTTTAAAAAGGGGTGAGAAATGGGTAGCACAAGGAATTATGTGGCAGTCAACTTACCTTGTATTCCGAGAGAACAAAACAAGTGACATACTTCTAAACACTTAGCCAGTAATGGACTACAAAGAGGTATGTATTAAAGAATAAACCAACTGATTTTTGGCTATGGCAGGTCACAGCAAAAAGAATCAACAATAAGCAAAAGATTTCATGCACTGTGACTTTCAGATGCTTTAGATAGATAGTGTTTTAAATTCTGATATTAAGGAAACAGAAAAAATAGAGGGTATATCAGTAGTTGCCAAACCTATAGGAATATGGATTTGCTTTCAACCTTCAGTATCTTGGCCCACCAGCCATTGCTTTCATCAGGGTCTTAAAATCACTAAGAATGGTAAAGGTCTGTGCATCATTTGCTGATTATTTTTCATGTCCTTATGGGACATATCTAGACTGTTCTGCTTCATGTCATTTACGATGATTGCCTAGGAGATGTGGGAGTATACTTCACATGAAGCTACCAAGGTGTTAAACCTACAGAATATGTCAAAGGATTTTTTGTAACTGTCAGGTGCGTTTCAGGTATTATTCAAAATACTATCTTCCTCAGTTATTTCAGTGTTTCAGTGAAATGAAAGGATTAATAACAAGCATTCCTGATGAATTTTCTTTAAGTACCAAGGACCTCGGGCATTTTGTAGGCTGAGGTTTACTAATTTGGGTTAGGATTACTGTTTTGGTTTGGATCCAATTACTGTTTTGGCTTGTGTCCTACTATTTTTTGAGGTAATAATATTATCACTATATTGAAGAAATGCTGTAAAATAAATCATATGGAATTCAACAGGGGTAGGAACTGTACTTAGAGAGGAGTTATCATTTATGCGCATGTAATATGGGAGTCCCTACCTAAGCAGTAGCTCCTGCTGCTAACTGCAGTTGTGACCAATCTGGTCACGGACTGAAGTCTTCAGCTGTATAGAACCTGAAACATCACAGTAGGAGACTTAAGCCTTTATATTGGAATTAGTGCCTGAAAAACACATGGAACAATCTTTCTTCTCTCTTCAGCTTTAATAAGAGCTAAGCTGAAGAAACGTGTCTTAAGAGTGAACGGGGTTCATGCTAGCACGTGGTTCAAAAAAACATGAACCTGAATGGGATGGAAGAAAACAGGAGGTGCAATTGAAATTAAAAAAAAAAACCAAAACCCAAACAGAAGATTCTTTTAGTCATTCCTGATACACCTCAATCATTCCATATGGGAGTGTTGTAAAGAATTAACCTTCTTAGTATAGTCAGAGGAAGACAGAAAGGAAGTAGCATTCTCTCGTGTAAGTTGTATGTGTATGACAAAGATGAATACAGTCTGTAGCAATTCTTGTTATTTTAGGGAGAAGATGACTTGTAGCAGCTGTAAACCACATCAGCAGACATTTGTGCTAGTACCAGAAAATTTTTATCTCTTAAAATAGTGAACTACTGAAATAGGATATATATAGATTTTTGTAGAATCTGCGCCATGATTTTTAAAACCATCTTAGACAAACATTTGTCAGAAATAGTTGAAGAAGACTTGGTTATGTCTTGAGGCTGAAGGATAAAATAGACACTGAGGTTTATTTTTCCTAAGCTTCTCTTTTGCCTGTTTGAACAGTATTATTAATTGCAAAACAATGTGACTGTAGTTCTCATCTGAAAAAAAACTTATCAGTTTGATATACATGTTGGATATATTAGTGTATTTTTGCTTGAATGAAACCTCATTGCCAGCATCACCATGATTAAGTATTGCTGATACTTACTTGGGTCCTATTTGTCATTTAGGATCATGTTTCTGTCTCTTCAGAGTTTGGACAATAATCTTAAGATTATTCTAGTGGCTTTCACTTCAAAATAGCACAATAAGATTATACTTAAATAAATGTACTTGAATAAAATTACTTAAAGAAATGTGTTTCTCTTTTAACCAGTCTTCTGTACATATATAAAAAGACAACTTAATTGAATATACTGCTGGCCAAAGTACTACTTTCCGTTTTAAAATTCTACAATTTGTTAGTTATGCCAACCTGCAGGTGAAAGTTTTGTGCTACCTTTGAATTATATGCATGTGTTTCTTTTTATGAATATTTTAAAAATTTGGATAAATTTTTCTGTATCTGTTTTTATACGTATGATATTTTAATTGTATTTTAAATTGCTGTGTAGTGCTATAAGGCTCTCTGGAGAGGGAGATGTAATTAAAGAAAATTTCTTATTTGTATGACCTTTTTTTTTTGCTGTTGGGAATATAAAGTGATTATTTTTTTCATTCCAAGTAGCATGGTTCAGACTTGTTTCTATATGAAACATATGAAACAAAATCGTATTAATCTAAATTCTTATTCAGGATAAGCATTCCTAAAAACTATAGCTGTTGCAGAGCTACAGTTACTAAGTTGTGAAACTAAGGTTTGATTCACTGTGGGAATTACATGTCCACATGCCTTCAAAAATTCAATTCTTAAATTAGAAAAGTGTGCAGAATGAGAAGATGTAATTGTAAGAAAATACTGTTCCCTGAACCCCCAACTTCCTGAATGTCTGAAAGTGTTTTCCTTCCTCTTCTCATTGATTCCTAGAAGGAGGACATATAGCTGAGGAAGACCTTTCTGAGGTCTTAAATCCTAAAGGGAAGCTTGTTTGAAAATCAAGGAGAAAGAAAAGTTTTGGGACGTGGAGAACAGGAGGGAAGTTATGAAACATTGATACAAACCTTGGTTCAAAGTTCATAATCCATTTCTTAGTAGGGAAAGTTCCTTCTTATTCCTCTGCCTAAACACTTAAGTGTTGTTTTTAGTTCTGTTAAATGATACTTTCTTAAACTCCTGGCAGTGTGCTAACTTTATAGAAAATTTGGTCGCTAATAGGTTTTTGTGTATCAGTATGATTTCGCAAAGGAAGAAGTACGAGACCACTATAGCAATGAGAACTATATTAATAGTTAAATGAAATCCTATTATGCATGAATCCCAACTATGAACATCATTAAAATATGGAAATAGAAAAATGCCTAAGTGGACTGATTGATAAACAAAGCCAGACTTTTCTTTCGATGGAAATTCCATTTTATGTTGTCAGAGGAAACTGCTATTGAGATTCAGAAGCATACTGTTTTCTTGCAGTTCCAGTGTCTGTAAGTAGCATGCTTTATAATATTTTATGTCAAATTTTCACCTTCCAGGATGCACTTGGATCCATGATAACATAACAGGCAGTAGGTCCTGTTTGACAAAATTATTGAGAAAAGAGAAGGGCAATACTGAATTTGTCTAAGCTAATAGACAAAAAAATAGCCATAAGTCAACCCTCCCAAACAATTAAAAAATAATATTAAATAAGTCATCTGCATGGCTTCTGAAAGTGTAACTGTATTGATACAAAGTGCCTTGATTGAGAGCAAACGCCTCATTAATCTTAAATGCTTCAGCTGAAGAAAGCTAGTGAAGTCAGGAAGAATAATGACCAGCATTATAGAGAATGCAACATACTGTACAATGTGCAAGGATGTGGTCACCTAGTAGGTATTATACATAAATGTAAGTACCTTTATTATTTAGAGGACAAAGGAATTTGGAAGAGGGAAAGAGAAAGAAGAGCAAGTAAGAAAACATTCAGTGCCTTGCGTCAGAGTAAACTAGCTGTTAGAAAGGCTCCTATGGAAGCTGCATGACTTTTTACGTGTTCGTCTCACTCTGTTTTGCATAGCACTACAGAAATAGTTCAGCACCTAATTTGGTCAGTTTGCACTGATTTTGAGAACAGATGTGATGTTGAATAGCAAGGGTTTAACAGCTTAGCAGATCCTTTTTTCTGTAAATCAGCTTTTTCATGCTTTCTATTTTACGATATTCAGATTTTTGATTCATTTGTATTTTGTGGTTAGAGTAGCCCATTACATCAGTTGAAGGATTTTTTTGTTTCCTTCTTTTTTCCCCCGATGCACCAGAAAAGTGGCACATAAGAGCTTTCTCCATTCCAGGTCAGAAACTGCTGTATTTCGTCCTACAGAAAATAATAATTTTGAGCAATCTTTATATAGTGGTGCCTTTCCCACTGATACTGTGTCAGCATTTACATTATAAATTCCTGTTTTCAGAGTCTGATAACTGCCAAAATTAACTCGCTATATGGGAATTGGTATACAGTGTCTTAATTTTCAGACTAGTTCTGCTACCAAGCTTTAAAACCACATGGATATTGTTAATAAAAATAAATTATTTGGCATGAAAATCTGGCTGTAGCAGGAAGGGTTAAACCCTTATACTTTCTGTGTTTTTTCTATTTTATTAGGGAAAAAAAAAAAAAAAAGCCTGTTCTTTTATCTGTCTGTCTGTCTATCTTTCTGTCTCTCTGTCTATCTATCTATCTATCTGTCTATCTATCTTAAAATCTATATTTGCCCAAGCCTTTGCTACCAAAAGGTGATTTTCAGGGAGAATTACATATAAATGTGCTCATAGTAACCATGTGTAGATTCAGAAGTGGGGAGCATAATATTTCTTTCTGGTTTTGGTATTAGTCTAGTAACAGGATATATATTGCTTGTAGAAACCAGTGTTTGACACAGCATATTTTCGCAGGTTTATAAATACTGAGTTTCCCTTATGCTGTCACAGAAACAAAATTGAAGACAGTTAAACCCAGAAAATATCTTTTTAACCTGTTTGCCATAGTACTCAGACTCAAAGTCCATTTTGACCTTGGATTCCTTTCATTGCAGTTCGCCAAATCAAACTTCACGACTGGTACCAGTGTGTGCCCGAAGCTAGATACCTTTGGACACCTCCAGGTTCCTGGGTATTGTCATCTTACAAAGGACAGGTGGTTCATTCCATATAGGGTGAAGTAGGATTTCAGTCAGATGCAGCTTTGGATCTATCCTTGATGCTGGAGTTGGACAGGAGAACCTCCACCAGCCTCTTCTAATGTAAATTTGTACTCAGTGACCGTATCTGATCTGCAGGAGTACTGCTGCAAATCATTGAGGGGTAAAAAACCCCTGGAAATAGCCAGTAGCAGAATATTCTGTCCTGCACAGCTGGTGCTCTGCTGCTTTCTTGAAGATACAGATTTTCATCTAAAGATGTTTAGGTTTAAATTTAATGTGTACTGTCAGATGGGTGGGTCAGTCACTCTTTCTTCTGTAAATGTTTTCTTAAACTGGGTGACCAGTAACGACTATTGCAGAAAGTATTTCATATTCAGCAATGTAACAGTCTCCGTTTCATATTTGATATATGTTTTTTTATTTCAGACGTGCACATTATAATGAAAGGACACATATGTCCCTCTGCCAAGTGTGGGAGTTATTTTTACTCCAGTTACCTGTAATGCATGTTTTGATTCTTACTTCAGTCCCAGCCACACCAGTCCCTATTCCTTGCCTGACTACAGAACTGTTTCCCTACTCCCATTCCCTGTCTCTCCTCCCTTTCCTGTCCTTTTCCAGGTCTTATTATCCAGGCAACTTTCTCCTGCTTTTTGCATTCTTGCAGATCACTGTTCCCAATAATGCTGTGTCATGGACAGCGCAGCAAAAGACTCCTTGCTCTGCCATGACATGGGAGGTGCAATTGCAAGGAAATTTCAAGTCAATCCCTGAATCAAGGGCAGAGTAGGATGAATGTTTGCAAGATTAGGCTGCTGAAATGTGGAATTTCAGTAACTGATGATTTGTAAACTTGAAATTCCCAAAGGTGGGTATCTTCAACAGGTTTGAAAGCCTATAAAAAAGTAAAATGCTTGTCCATAGCTGAAGTGTGACCATCTTCAATTTTCAAGAACCTACTTTAAACTTGCAGCTGAAGATGTGTCTACATGGTAAATAAATATATATATTAATATTAACTCATGGTGGATTTCTCTTTTATGACAGTACTCAGCCTCCTCAATCAGTTTGAACTTCAAGTACGTACAAAATGCTAAAAGAGTTGATAATGGGTTATTCTTTTGGACAGAGTAAGATTTTTCTATAACATTTTCTGGAAAAAAAATTGAAATTCTTTTCTCAAAATTCTTACTAATCATAAAAATTAATGGCATTGTTCATTGTTGAGGCAGATGGTGGAAGTTTGACAGTGATTATATACAAATGAAGGCTGCGAGTTACAATGGTAGCATATATCAACTCTGTTAAAAAATGGTGCTCCTAGAAGGGAAAGTGAATCCTTTTACTACACAACCCTCTATTTGTTATTTTTAGGAATTTTTTTTTTTAAAAAAATTGTCTCTGAAAAGCTGATTTTAAAGTAATAACTTGAAATTGATACAGTAACAGTCTCTGAATTGAAATTAAATAATCTCAAAAGCTATTTCTGAGTGGAAATGATTCCTCTGGTGTGGAAAGATCAAAATATTCATTAGCAGATCATTGCTGAAAATGACATTTTCAGATGTGTTGAAAGAAACACCAACCCTTCTCTTTACACAGGCATAAATATCGACACAAATATAAATAAGCTGGGAAATGAGATAGCAGAAAGGGTAGCAATGCCATATCCAAATGTACAGCTGTGTTAATACTATTAGGAAGTGTGACCTTGGACATTGAGAGAGAAGATGGAAGTCTTAAGGGTATCTATTTTCAGTTCAACGGCTCCTCTCTAAAAAACCCACCAGAGTTGTTTGAAGAAAACAAAAGGTATGTATTAGCCTTAGCCGTACAACTTGTATCTATTTGACTTACCTCTGGCATAGTTCAAGATTAGATGTCTGCTTTAATTAGCTACTTTTAAATGAGACTAGTAAATCAGCATTATTGTGAGTCAGCTTTGTAGCAGTTGACTCTTAAAATTGAAATAAACTGTTCTCACCTCTTATTAAAAATATTTGGGAAACAGCTGTGTCCTAATGAATTTTTGTAGATTTTTGAGTGCTTTTAGAGACAAGTCAGAGTCAGCAGACACACAGGCCAAATAGTTGTTAAAAAAAAAAAAAAAAGTGGAAATATGTTGTTGTCTGGATGAGTAGTATCCATCTGGACACTACTCATTATCTGGATGAGTAGTGCTGATGTCAATGGAAGTAAAGGCTTTAAGCTGAGAGAGGGTAGATTTAGATTGGATATAAGGGCAAAATACTTCACTATGAGGATGGTGAGGCACCAGTTGCACTGAGAAGTTGTGGCTGCCCAATCTCTGGAAGTGTTCAAGGTCATGCTAGATGGAGCTTTGAGCAACGTGGTTGGAAGGTGTTCATGCCCATGGCAGGGGTTTTGCAGGTGGTTCCTTCCAACCCAAAACATTCTATCATTCTGTTGTCAACACTGCGAGGCTTCAAACCACTAGCCAAGCTGTATATTTACTTGAAGTGATTCATTCTGGTATCACTGCTAAATGAATATTTGATAGTCATCTTAATAACATAATAATAATCTATAAATTTTAGTGCATTCTGTTTGCTTTTCAAAATCATAAACCTGACAAATTCATGAAAATGTGTTTGTGTATTATATATAATGTATATAGCAATGTAAACTTAGCAGTGCTAGGCAATGGTGTTTTCCTAATACCTTGATGTCTTTTGTAAAACACTTTAAAATACATTTTGTAAAACTTTAAAATGGCAGGTTACATAGACTAGTAAGATCTGCCATAATGAATTAAACTGAAGTTTGTTTTAGCCTGTTATCCTCTCCCTAGCACAGCTGGAAATGGATACCTGGGGAAGAATATAAGTCTTGGGGAAACATTCCCTACTGCTTTCTCAATATTCTGCAATATGCGAATAATAAATTGCCTTAGCCAAAGGCAGATGAAGGCAGTAGGTGAAAAAGTTGCAGTTGTTTGACTAAGGGGCTGTAGATGGAAAATGGCAAAAACGGAAAGGAATAACCTGATTGTCATGTTTATGATTAAATAAAAAAAAAAAAGGCTTAAGTTACCCTGTCTTCATCCACTGACATAAGTTGCATATTTCATTTAACAGGATAAATATGATTCTTCAGAGATGCCATTGTAATTTACAGGGTCTTAGAGGAAAAGAGAAATAGCAGTTTATCAGAAAAGGGGATCATGTAGGACATGTTCGTAGTTGCCCATAAGAATAATGATTATATGACTTACTACATATCCCTCTGCTACAGCTTGTCTGAACATTGTTGCTTTGCTGTGTCAGACAGTTTCCCATCTCTTGCAGAATGCTATTTCTGATGAAGTAAGCATGCTAATATGGAACTGTGAAAACTGCTTTTTATAAGCAGTACTGTCTCTATGACTGAATTTTGGCAGAGTGTAAAAAATACTCAGAGACAATCAAATGCATTAATTTTAAAATATAAATGACAGTGAACAGACGTGTGTTCTGTGTGGTATTTATCCATGCTACAATAATCAATATGCAGCTATGCCTGAGTAGTGACATACCATTCCAAAAAAAGTGATCCATCTTTTGGATGTATGTATCAAAGGACGCATGGTTAATTCACATTCACCAGGCTTTTGCTTCAGCTTCTAGCAGTGTTTGAAACAGAGAAATGAAAAATAAACTGTATTAGGAATGATGGTTGCAGAATTTGGTTTCAGTGTAAAGAAGGCGAAGTGTTTAGTCCAGAAACTCTGGATATGATCTGTATTGCTGTGAAAAAAATGCATTGTCTTCACTGAAAAGCTAAAAGATGAAGTGAATGTTAGTGTGCTAAAGCTTGTGAATTATATGGAAATGTTTTACTTTATATGGATGCTGAAAGAGTTTTCTTTTGTAAGTCTAGAATGTTATGGAGATCTTTTAAGGAGATGAGCAATTTAAAATGGTCTAAGATTTAATTTAGATAAGTGTAAAATAATATGCTTAAGAAATTATTATTTAATGCAAATACAAATGACAATTACTTGTTTAAAGGATATGCAAAGTAATAGTGATCAGATATTGGATGTGTTCCAAGGTGATGGTCTATAATGAAGTCTGTTCCTATCCTGATTTTTGCATGCAGGCTGACAGTAGGCATACAGGGAAGCACAAACACTTCCTTTCCTTCTCTTTGAGAACATGGGTAATAGTTGCTTACATACATGTGATTTCACTGCCATTCATGGCAGGTATACCTGTATTAGGGAAATTAGTTTTTCTAAATATCAAGTTCCCTGTATTATTTGCTTGCAGCATGTTGAAACTGGAGGTAGTAATAGCCATGTTGCATGGATATAGGACTATGTATTGCAAGGCAAGCATGACTAACAAAGTGGATTTAATGGGCTTTTGATTGATATGAATGCTGGTGAAATTTTCTAGTTCTTATGAATCTAAGTTGCTATAGCCTTTATCCACCAGACTGTGAACAGTTATCACTCACTGCTTCTTCACCAGAGGTTTGTATGAGTGTTTTTTCAAAAGTGATTAAATTTGTTTCCTATAGATCCTGCATAAGAGAAATCTTTTGAGATGGTAATGAGGATATTTACAGCTACCTCTTTTCTTTGGGCTCAATATACAGACCAGTCTGTCTCACCTCGCACAAGTCCATGGGACCTGACAAAATACATCTCTGGGTCCCGAGGCAAATGGTGGATGTACTGCCAAGCCATTATCTATCATATTTGAGAAGTGATGGCAGTCTGGTGCAGTTACTGCTGACTGGAAAAGGGGAAACATTACTCCCATTTTAAAAATGGAAACCAAGGAAGAACCAAGGAATTACAGGCCAGTCACTTTCACCTCGATCTCCAGCATGGACAAGATCCTACTGGAAACTGTGCTAAGGCACATGGATCATAGGATGTGACTGGTGACATCCAGCATGACTTCACTCAGGGTAAACTGTGCCTGACAAATTTGGTGGCCTTCTATGATGAGGCCACAGTGCTTGTGGATAAGGGAAGAGTGACTGACGTCACCTGCCCGGACTTGTGCAAAGCATTTGACACTGTCCCCCAGGGCATCCTTGTCTCTGAACTGGAGAGGCATGGATTTGACAGATAGGCCACTCAGTGGATAAGGAATTGTCTGGATGGTCTCACTCAGAGAGTTGTGGTCAACAGCCCAATGTCGAAGTGGAGACTGGTGACAAGTGGTGTTTTCCAGGGGTCAGTATGGGACCGATGCTGTTCCACATCTTTGTCGGCAACATGGACAGTGGGACTGATGCACCCTCAGCAAGGCTGCCAATGACGCCAAGCTGTGTGCTGTGGTCAACACGCTTCTTATAAGCTTTCAATTAATTTTCTGGCAGACATGATTTCTTCATGATTAGAGGCTTTAAGATGAGGTCAGACTGGAGTGTTACATAACAGTTCTTTGTTTGCTTGTCTTTGTTGGTTTGGGTTTGGGGTTGGTTTTTTTTTGCTTTTTTGGGTTTGTTTTTTCCCTGTAAAGGGAACTTAAATTTAGAGGTTTGGAAGACAAACTGTCTTTATGAGTACAGGTATACAGGTATAGGATATCTTGACTTGGTTTTGTGTATTTGGTTCTTTGTAGAGACCAGAGAAATGAAGTCAAAGAAAAGTAACTAACATTGAAAATACTTTCTTACTTCTTCCTGTGAAGAGACATGGAAAAAAAGAAAATTGGGGAAAGGGTAAATTCTGAAAAGGAGGAGACTGAAGAGAGAGAAGGGTTGAAAGGAAGAAAAGCCTGTGTATGTGTTCAAAGACACAATTTTAAGTAGAGGTAGGAAAAGCCCTGTTTGGTGTATTGTCAAGGAAGAGCTGAAGCATACGTACCTGAGTGCCCTGAAAGCAGATAGAGTTGTGCTAAGGATCAAGGAAGTGAAGGTCTACTGCAGCAAAGGGAACTTTTGGGAAAGAAAAAAAGATGGAAAAGAGAAAGAGTTGGATCAATAGCTTGTGAATCAGTTTCTTAGTAACTTCTATTAAACTAGTTATAGTTTAATTTAGTATAATTAATTTAATATAGTTTTAATTAATATAGTAATTTTACTTCGAGTTACCTTAATAATCTGTATTGAAGTTCCAGCTTGTCTATGGTGTCATGGCACTACTGATTAAATGCCTTTTTATTTAGTATCACTTTCAAAATGATTCTGTTACTGCGTTTATGAGTAATACTCTAGAATTTTTTTCTTTAGCTCATATGAGTTTCTCTTTTTGCTACTCCATTGTATTTTTTTCTGTGAGGAAATGCAATGCTTTTAAGTGGCAGTTTGTAACCCTGTGATTAATTACATTAGAAATTTGCATATCCTTAAGATTAGCTCAATAAAAACTTATTTCTAACCAGTCAGTAAAGCTCACTTTTTTCCTACACTATTTTTATTTTTAGGAATGTTGTCTCTGCAATTTGAGAGGTGGGGCATTAAAGCAAACTACTGACAAGAAGTAAGTATAATATTGCTCTGGACTGTGTGTGCTTGTTTTAAGCTTTATTCCCAGCCCATTCCCATGTAGAAAGTGTTTGTAAACCTAATTACTTGACAGTGTCCCTTTAAGCTGAATCATTGCAGAATTAAAATTACTAGTGCCACTGGCATTTTGTGAAATAGGGTTAAAATGTACATTTGTTTTAGTATTTGCACACACCAGCTTGTTCCAGATATTATTCTGCTGGCCTTTGTATAAGATAGTAAATGAGAGCTCATTTGTCATTGTTTGTGTAGGCAAGTCTTATCAAACAGCAAAATACATTTTCTTCTTTGGTCCTGGAAATTTGTGATTACAGAATTTAATGCGGTATCTTTAAACTTCAAGAAACAGCACATTTAATTAATAAATCTGAATAATACTGAAATAATTTTATATTTTTAAGTGGTTTTAATATACACTTCTATCATGCAGTGTCAAAAATAGTATTGTTGCTGATACCATGCTATTAACAGCATCAGTATTTTTCTCTATATTTGAGTGATGGAACACTGTAGCAAGTAACCCAAACAGATAACATGGAAAGTGTTGCAGCTTAATATCTTTTTCAACTCTAGTAGTGGAACAGTCTTTATGGCTTTTGAATCTTCTCGTAATTAATTACAGTATTTTAGTAGCTTAGCAGTATCATGTAGATACCGTTCTTTAACTCTTTGGAATGGAGTGATAAGAGATGATCTAGCTGCAACATTCTTTTCCACTTATCAGGCAAAAATTTATGTATCAGTGATTTGCAATTGCTTGCATGACCCTTGTAAATTGCTCAGTTAGGAGAAGGTTTATCTGAAACTCAGAGGACAAATCTTACCTTCAGAAAGCATTAATATTGTTAACCAATGCATGAAAATTCTCAGCTGCAGAAGTGTCATCTCAGTAGAATTTATCATGCCCTTTTGATATTTGTGATAGATGGCATGTTGCATCTTTGGGAACACGTACATCTCTTTTGTAAATCAATTCAAATGTTTTAGAAATGTTTCATAGGATTTATTCATAGAAAAACAATCCACAGAGGTTTTCAGGAAGTTAGTTTCTCTACATAATTATATCTATAGTCTTTGGCTTTGCATTACTTATCTCTGTGGTTTACTGTTACAGGTTTATGAAATGAGAGTTCTGTAAAAGTAGTTCAGTTTTTGTTTTCCTGCTTCTGTAACACCTTAGAGTGCTACACATGTTGAGTCTTTCATCTGTCTTTCAGCATCAGGTAGAATTCCAGTTTTTGGAAGATCATGTTCTAATTACGTCTTTTTTTTTCCAACAAGTGTAAAATCCAACATAAGCATTCCCTTTGCTCCTTCTTTCCCTTTCAAGTAATGTTTAGAGATACAGGATGAACATTACTTAGATTTAAAGCTAATGAGTTAAAACGGGGGGGTGTGTGTGTGTGTGTGTGTGTCTGTGTGTCTGTGTAACAATTTGCCATTATGGAGAGCTGAGATTCTTTTCAACAGAACACAGCAATTGTTTAGAGTCTGTTATGTTGAGAGATGTCAGAGTATGAAGGTTTGGGTGAAGATTTATTGAAGAGGCATTTTACTTGTAGCGTTTCTGTACCATAAAGCTTGGATGGTTAGTGTAGTTCTGCAGATGGGCAGGCAGCAATGAAAAGAGTGCTGATAAAAGTTAAAAAGAAAAAGTCTCAAAGCAAGTTTTTTGGTGTAAATCAAAAGATAAGCAATACTGCCACCATCATAAAATGATAACTCTGCAAGCTTCATCAGCTTTTACTTGGGCTAAACTGTATAACTTACTAATTGATATGTCATCTTTACCTACACTTCTTATTTGACACTTAGGCCAATACAACTTCAATGTTACATGACAGCAGTTTTTTTAGTCCTTGTATGTCGTGTTATATTTTTCCATATATTTTTGGCAAAGATGAGTTACTGAAATAGCTTTATTCTAGTGCAGGAAGGAGAAATTATTTCCGCTCTGCTGCATCACCAGTCTGCATTCATGTTAATCTGCTAAGATGCTCATATAATGTGTGTCTCTGGAAATCTACTGAAAGTGGAGTGAGGCAGGCATTCAGGGCTTACAATAAAAGAGGAAATGGGGTAATGATACAAGATGTGCAATGAATGACAGGGAGTAAAGCAAATAGGGGTCAAGGAATGGAAATATTTCCTTTTCTTCAGATTTACTAGTTGCTGACCCCCCAAAAAGGTTTTAGAAGTAGTCTCAGAAGGCTACTCCTGTTTAACGTCATTAGCTTCTCTCTTCATATAATATGCACGCACTGTCATTATAGGTGCTTCCACGCTCAAGGAGATCCAGCTTGTGCTGGAAATTACAGTAACAGCCTGATTGGTTTACTGCTTCTATGCATTTGTGTCTGTAAACAGAAAGTCTTGATAGTATGCTTTGTTTTATTCTTCGATAGACTGTTATTGTGATCATGTTTTGTTGCCTAAATTACTCAGGTTGGAGTAATGTTAATCCAAAATGCTGTAGATGATAAAACTGCTCACAAATCAAAATAGTGTGGTCTGTACGTATGCACCTGGGTAGCACAGCTACAAAACCTTTAAACTTAATAAATTGCACATGAAAGATGCTTAAAAAAAAGTTGCAATAAAACCCCAGTCTGAAAATATATTTACATGAAGTGGTAGTGTTGTAAGTTTTGTTAAATATGTTTCAAAGAAACTTAGGAGATCCTAGTAAGGAAGTATCTGGAGATGGTTGCCTTAAAAAAAAAAAAAAAAAAAACAACAAAAAAACCAGGCCAAAACCCCACACAGTAAGTAATGAAACAACTTAAACATTTGTATTTCTGTAGGGTTTTTTTTTGTGGTATTCTTGACTTGACACTTTTCACAGGTGGGCACATGTAATATGTGCAGTTGCCATCCCAGAAGTCAGATTTGCTAATGTCACAGAACGTACTCCGATAGACACTAGCAGAATACCTTTGCAAAGATTAAAATTGGTGAGTAACATATTCATATATGCTTCATATATTCTTTGCTATTAGGGTGTTTCAATATTTCAGATCTATTAAAAATTTGACTTGTGATGATTATTGCAAGGTACAAAGCAGTAAACTATTTTTAAGGTAAGGAATAAATAACTAGGGTTTTATCAGGATGAGCTTTTTTGACATATAATGGCAATTGATTAACACTGTTAAGAGCATTTGATATTTTGTCAAAAAGGAGTTTGAACCTGGCCTCTCCCAGAAACAAGAATAACAAACTTGACCAGTGTCATCTGTGAAAGTTTCAGTTTTGGAACTGTATTGGTAGAGAAAGTATTGAAACTCAGCCAGACTCTGAATATCCCACAGTCCATATTTGTGAGGTCTTTTTATTATGTATTTTTATCTCAAGGAACTATTTGTGAAGATAAATGAATGTATGATCTGCTTGATACATGGTATCTCTACCATATGTGGTGGAGAAATGCACAAAACAAATCACACATTATGGATGGAAAAAACTGTTTCCTGAGGACTTTCAAAAGCTGCTGGAGAGCATAAATAAAAGTGCATCAGCTACTAGCAGTTGCATCCTGTGTTACATCTAGAATAACAGTGTCATTCAAGCAGGCTGATATACGCAAGCAATGTAAATACTCTGCTACATGCAATATGTATGACTATCCTCCTTGCTGTTTGGATCAGTTTTCTGGATATACCCCACACTATTTCCAAAGTGATTCTTCATCTACCTAACCTTGTACTTGCTCATTTTGAACCATTAATATTTGCATTACATTTTCATTTAATTATTTTGTGTGTGTGTGTGTTTTGTAGTTGTATTTCTAAATGTGGAGTACAACTTTAGATTGTTTAAATTGATAGCCTGCTGTTCAAATGATAGTCCATCCTACATTTCTGTTCAAAGTCACTTGTTTTCTCACATCCTTTAAAAAATGTCCTTTAAAAAATGCTTGAATTAATTCTAAATAATTGATTATGAAAATATGGAGCCAAAATTTGTAAAGTTACGTGATTTACGATTCCTAGATAATTTCTGCTGAACATGAAGCAATTATGTTAATCAGTTGTTTATAATTGAGAGCTTTTTCTTCTGTTCTGTCCTTCACGTGATAGAAGATTGCTTATAGTCCTTAGTGCTTTTTAAGTTCTTAAGGACTCTTTCAATAAAAAATTACATTGAAGCACTAAGGATTGTATTAAGCTGTATATACTCTTTTGGTCTCCCATGAGTCCCTGAATGTTTAGAAATATAGTACTTACTTTCCATAACTCTGTTTTTTAAAGTAAAAGAGTTTATATTTTTGAATCGAATGAATATTGTGCAGAAGGAACTTGGCTGAGTACAATAAAGATGTGAGAAAATGTACTTTATAAAAGCCATAAGTATTGCTGCAGGTAGTGGACAGTCTTACTGTGAGGAAAGGAAGCAGTTTGATCCTGGTTTGGCTCATTAAACCTTATTTTTCCAAGAATTAGTTTCTGACATTGAATTTATAATGCAATAGCTAGGCTGGTACTAATTTAAGAAAAGTAAGCAGTATGACCGTTTTGAAAGGTTCTATAATGTTTTAATGTCAATAGACCAATAAAATAGTGCTGCTTGGATAGAGGAGCTTTTGCTCTAGAAACATGAGAGGTCTATCTGCTTTTAAATTCTGTCTTTTTTTGCAAATAATTTGTTGTATCTGATGATTTTACTCCATTTGGTTTCACAGTGAATGTGCTAGCTAAACTGTCTCCAGAATAACATTGTGATATTCTATATTAAAAATAAATAGTTAAGGAATATCTGTCAGATGGAATTGCATGGATACTGCATATTTTACCCAAAGCCCTGGGTATTAGATGCTTTCTGTAAATTATTTCTCTTGTTTCCTGAAACCTGGGGTTCCTACTTCGCCAAAGGTTGCTGTCAAGGACCTTGTGTATACATGCCACATCATTCTCAAACCAGATGTGATCCTTACTTTAGTCTTGAGTCCTGGTACTACAGAATAGCAACTATGCTCTCATACTGACTGACAATGGGTTCTCTGCCTCAGGGGAACCCCAGGAGTTATGTACAAATTAATTCTGTTCTCTCTTTAGGAATACCCGTGTCTTCTTCCCCCAGTTGGCCCTACTTGCATTCTTCCAGAATCATAGAATCAACTAGGTTGGAAAACAACTTTAAGATCATCAGGTCCATCTGGTGCCTCAATGCTGCTAAGGCCACCACTGAGCCATGTCACTAAGGGCCCAGTACCCCCAGTACCCTTGTCAGATTTGTGCTCTAGGCCTTTCACTAGCTTCATTGAAGCTTCATTATCTTTCATTCCTCTCTGTTATCATGTACTCTATAATTTGGGGTGGACATCCGATGCCATGTGACCTGCTGTTAACTTCTTTGACATATTGAGTGTTCCACACTTTGACGTTAGTGCTAGGTATCTGTGAGCAATTGATTTGGGCAACTTTTCTTGTTGGAAATTGTAGGAATTGCCAGTTCTGTTCTTCAGCAGCCAATTCCTTGCTTCACAGCTGTCCTATTTGTTAGGTTAAGGACATTTTTGTTCCATCAGTCTCCATTATTCAGAATCACAGAGTGTTTACTGTAAGCAAAGGCAAGTTTTTTACCTTCTTTGTTGATACTGAGCCTTCATAAGCAATGATTTTTAATAAAAAAATACATTTTGGGGCCTTTGTTTATAATGTGTTCTACATTAAATATAAAATACAAATATATTTTATAAATGCCGTCCTGCCTTCACAAAATTGGGTTGGGATGAGTTTTGTTGATGATTTTTTTTTTTTTTTTAATGAGAAGGGAACAGTGAAAAACAAATATAAAAGGATAGATTACATTCTACATAAAACCATGCCAGAACTAGATCTTACAATGCAGGAGCAATTACTTCTAGTCATTTCAAACTTTTTTTTTCTGTCCCCTCCCTCTCTGTCTACCCCTTCTTTCCTTCGACCTTCCCTTCAATTCCCTCTCTCTGAAATAGTAAGAAACCAGTATAAGCAGAATGTGTACTGTTTTAGAGATCTGTAGAGGCTGGGCTAACATTTTATTAAATGTAGCATCTACAAAAGAATATCAAAGAAGAAGTCAATGTTTTATTTTTTGCAAATAGCAAGTGTGCAAACATGAGCATATTGGTAGGCTGTTTTTAATTGCTTACCTATTATGTATACTGATTGCTGTTAAATAGTTTTAATTCACTGCCCATTTTGGGTTGAAATCAGTGTGTTTCCTGTCACTCCTCCATTATTTCTGTCTTCTTCCATTATTAAATATTCAGTATATACTCATTCCTTCTAAAATCAAGGCTTACATTATGCTTGCAGTAGCTCATAGCTTTAAAATGGTACTGTGCAACTGTTTCACATCTGTAAGTTGCTGGGTTTTTATAGAATGCCAGAATGTTTTCATATTTCTCAAACTTTTTCCAGTGGGTTACATGTATACCCATGCTACTGATGGACAGCAGACTTTTTATGTGCAAGCAAAAGGCCTCCCAGGCAACTTCATTGTAGAGAGTATCCCACGAAGATGCTAGAACATACAGCTTCTCAACTTTACCTCTCTGTGACTATACCTTTTCCCCTTTATTTGAAACTTATGTTACTGGAAAAAAGAGATTGTCCTGGTTGCTTTTGTCAGGAAGTCAGGCTTTCTTCCTTTATTTTAAACTCAACCTGGGCAGCCACATCCATCAGATACTTTGAGTTCCAGTAGCCATGTGGAATGACAATCTGTGATTATCAAGCTGAGAAACAAGTATGTTGAAATCAGATGGTTTTGCCCAGGTTCTGAAATAAAGAGGCAGGAGAGATATACCTTACCATATCACACATTTTAAAACAATATTTTACATAAACTACAGTATGCTGGCTGCTTTGCAGATACTTAGTTTTTCCAAGTTTAACATGACATGAACAAGCATGAAAAGGCAGGAAATACACAAATGCCAGTTTAAATACTGCTTAATTACAGTGAAAATGTTAGAAAAGATAAAAAGCAGGCAAAGTTATAAAGAGGTGATGGTGTGGAGGGGGGCACATGAAAGTTGTCCAAACGTATATCCGGAATTTCAGCTGGCGACAATTAGGAGAGTGTGATATGGAGGAGAGTTTATGCCATTGTGAGTATGATGCGAGCTTCCATCCCAACACAGTTTAACAGCAACTTACAGCAACTAACAATTTCCCAAAAGTAGTTAAAGCTTAGGTTTCTAGCTGAGTTTATCCTTATTAATTTTATTTTTGCCTTGTTCTGTGTGTCCTTAAAGTCTCCCAGGAGAAACCTGAGTGTAAACAGCTTTTGAAAACCCATTTACCTTGACCATTTATATGTATGAGGCTTTGGATCATAGAAAACAGACTGGGTTCCTGTGTGTGTAAAAGTCAGTGATAAAACTCTGTTTTACTTTGGGAAGGGAAAAGCTTTTCCCCAAGTACCTAGGCAGTCTCTGCTTTCAAAAGAGTTTAATTACTCAGCTCTAATTATAAATATGAAATATAGCTGCATGAAAGTCTCTGGAGGTGAAAAAACTAGACTGACCTCTCAAACATAAACTTAGCCTTTAAAAGAAAGAATAAGTACTCTCTTGTCTGTAATTTTATTTTAATAAAAAATTGGACTTGAAACCAGAATTAAGTAAAAACACTTACTATTAGATGTCCAAGGAATCCAAGCCAACAAAAATATTGAGCTTAGTGTCATTTACCCTTGTCAGACACGTGACTTACAATGAACAGTAAACATTGTAAATGAGAGTGTTTAAATGTTTCATCTATTGCAAAGGAAACATTTAAATAGGATCATTATCATCTGTTCCTAAACCTAGATATTTAAGATTGCAACTCTAAATCATGTTTTGAATGGAATACATATCAACACAATAGCAAAATATATCATCTGCTTGTGATACTTGTTTTAAAATGCTTGCGTATTTGATTGACTATCTTTACAGGCAGATACTGCAATGATGTACTGAAACATGTACGTAAGATGTCTTTGTTTCTTTATCAGTAGAGTCTCTTATTATTTTTACATTTGAAATCCTATTTCTCCAACAAAATAGAGGTAGAAAATGAGTTTTGGAAGAGCTGAAGTTGCCCTGAAGCTTTTGATGACCTTGAATTTGTATTTGACAAGTGAACCGAGTATAAGCACAAGTGTATTCTGAGTGAAGAACATTATTTTGAAAAGAAATCTACACTGTGATGATGACTGATCTACAAGCCTTTCAGTATCTGGCTGAAGCCATAAAGTTCTTTTTAGAAGCCTATACACTTCAAAATTTTCACCTGAAGGCAAATAATAGTGAGCTTGAAAGCCAAAAGATTATAGTATTGAAAGGTACATCAATTCTGAAAATACAGAGGTTTCTCTGTGGTATGCCACTGAAGAATGGAATCAAAGCGAAAAATATGTTTGAGCTTTTAAAAGAATGGACATATATTGTCCTGCCTGTCATTCCATTTTAATGATATATGAAACCTAAAAAAAAAAAAAAAGGATTAAAGACATTTGAGGACACTGCTCATCTTCTGTGTTCTAATTTGTAATGAAATTCGTTTGTTAAACTACAGTGGGGTAGCAGAACTATTACTGCAGCTGTTTTCGTGAAACACTAAAGAAATACTCACAGGGATGTGTACCAGTGTTGCTATGCATCTCTGGTAATACGAAGAGGTATTGATTACTTTTCAACATTTACAAAATATTCCTGGAAGGGCAGTTGCTGAAAATCATTATACCATACATACATTCACACATTAACTAACTCATTACACACATTCACAGGCAATGGGAGCAAAACCAACAGGAATCTTGAGACATTTAAAAATATATCCAAATAATTTAAAAATTGTTAATGAAATAGTTTAAATAGCATACTGTATGAAAGTGTGCTATCTAAACTGAAAATTATGCAATAGTTCATTACTACAGTATATAATTCATTAAAAACGTAGTGACTCATTGCAGTCATATCAGATACAGTTTATTGTATGTGCTGTAGTCAGTGTTCATAAGATTTTTAATAAGTATGTTAGAAGAATGTACACTGCTGGCTAAATAGTACTTACTGTCAGAATAGTTTGCTACAATGAGCAGATCCTATTGCAAACTGTCAAATTTGTATCTTGCAGCAGTACCAGACTACCGAGTCTTATGAGAAATATGGAAAACATTAGCTATGCATGACTCTAAATAATGTCTGAAGGCATAGACATGTTGTAAGAATGAAGGTAGTGTTTAAAATGTTAAGTAGTCATCTGTATTTCTTTTTATTTTCAGAGAGGACTTTATGCTCAAGAAAATGGATTTTTCCTTTAAAAATCCTTTCAAATTTTTAAAGATTTGAGTGAATAATAGTCCATAATAAGACGTGTAGATCTGACAGAATCAGGTCTATGTTTTGAAGTTCATCTATGTCTATACAATATGTATTTACATGTAAGTGAGAAATCTCTTGTCTATAAAATATGTATTTGTGTATAGATGAGGTGGGGGTATAGAATGTATGTGGGGGTTTTTGTGTCCACATGCAAATGGACAATAATGTAACAAGTGCATGGACAATAATGCAACAAGTGCATGAGAAAGATAACTCACAAGTTAAACAGGTAGATGTCCACAGGTGAATGTCATTGAAGAGCTAAATTAAATACTGAGTTTTGAATTGAATAAGAAGGTTGAGAGTGAAGAATCATTTTGTTTCGCAGATGATCTTCTACATTGTCAAGCATGGAATTGCTCCCTGAGCTGTAATTATTTGATGACAGGAAAGGAGCAGCTGGTTGGCGGGAGGACCATGTGTTATCTAAATGGTTTTACTTTGCATCAGTAAAAAAAAAAAAAAAATTTAGAATATTCTGTTTTGTTTTGTGGTTTTTTTAATTATAAATCTGCTGAATTTATTTACCTTTATTTTGGCTTACTTTATTTAAATTTCCTGATAAATCTTTCAAGAAGGGCTTACATGTTTTAAAGTTCAGAGCCCACTTCCAACTATGATTTGAGTATTTCTAGACAGTAATACCAAAAGAGCAAAAGTGCTTGTGGTTGTATTTCATAGCAAAGCTCAATTTTTTACTATTACTCATTTGAAAGGTGTTCTAATTGTATCAGTAAGGTAGCAGATCCTATCAGGATCTTGTACCATAGTTATTGATTTGAATTTTGCCCATATTTAATACTGGATAAGTCACTTTGTGCCTTAGCTTGCCTTTCTGTTTGTTGATACTGGTGTCACTAGTTTCTGAGAAAAATACTGTCTGAAACCTATGTAATATTTTGCCAATATAGTGTTGCTGAGTGTTACTTTATGTCCCCAGGAATATTAATCATGGGTGCTGGTGGAAATTCGATTTATTTATGAATGAAACATTTAGATTAAAGGGTTTTTGAACCTTAATTTTCTGTTTTAATTGCACATAAAGTTTTTCTGTAGAAAGACATTTGATTTAGAAAATGATAAATCATATTGAACACATGAGAATTAAAATGGCCAGGAAAGGGACAGAAACATGTCTGCTGATGTAAGTGTGGTGCTAGCAAGGATTACATGTGTCCAGTGTATGCAAAATCAAGTAATTTTTAGAAAACTGGGAGAAAGAAAACAGACACCACAACTGTATCTCTAAGAAAAGAATTTGAAGACAGCATAATCTTGGAGGACCTGTCTCTGATCACCCATACAGAAGGTATAGAGGTGCTTTTACATTTGGTTTTGTTGTTGCTTGTGTTGTTTTTGTAGTGGCTGTATACACATCAAACCAACATATTTGAAAACCTAAATTTAAATTCTGTGTCAAGGGAAAGCTATTTTGGCAGCTTGGCTTGGCAACTACAACATTCATTTCCCTCAGGACCCTGGGATGTACCTCTTTGTGTCCCATGGATTTGATGTGTTCAGGTTCCTCAGATGGTCTTGAACCTGATCTGATCTTACAGTGGGAGAGACTTCATTCCCCTAGTGCCTGCCTTGGGAGACATTGGAAGAGTGATTACCAGTGAAAACTGGGGCAAAAAAAGTTACTGAGTACTTCAGCCAACATGTTGTCACTAGTTCTTTCTCACTTATTGTGGAGGTGTACATTTTCTTTAATCTTCCTTTTCTGACCAGCATATCTGTAGAATATGTTCTTATTATTCTTTGTGTCCCTTATTATTCTTTGAGCTCCAGCTGTGCCTTAGCTTTCTTCATCCCATCCCTACACATCCAGGCAGCACCCCCATATTCTTCCCAGGACACATGTCCCTGGTTCCACTGCCTGTGCATATCTTCCTTATGTTTTAATTTGACCAGTCATGCTGGTGTCCTGCACTCCTTGCCTGATTGCTTAC
>WYDI02034812.1:0-23311 GCA_009867235.2 Psittacus erithacus
CATGGTTTAGTGTGAGGTGTCCCTGCCCATGGCAGGGGGGTTGGAACTAGATGATCTTAAGGGCCTTTCCAACCCTATTCTATGATTCTATGATTCTAAGTGTTCACTGTCACTTGCAATAACTAAAATGGTTTGGCTCTTAGGTTTTTAATGAAGTTTTTTCTTCAAGATGTCAAAATTGAAGCTGAATGACAGTTAAAATACTATTAAAAGAACATTTTAATTACCTTAAAATTTTTTGTCTTAAAATGGCGACACAGTTTTACTAATCCCACAGTCACCACATCTTCTAAGCTGCTTGGAAAGTGAACACCTAATGTTAAAAAAAAAAAAAAGAATTAAAAAACTGAACCAAATTAACCAAAAATCTCAAGACCCTACCAATATCACGGAAAGAAACAAAAACAGAAGTTATGTTTCTTTTTTCATCTTTAGTTCACTAGTACCAACATGCTTATGTTTTGGAAAAGGATGTTGTTATGTGCAGACTAATTTGTTCCTCTCTAGTTACAATTTTTGTGATAGGTTAGAAGTGATAGAATTTGGTTCACCTCCCTCTTCAGTTCAGATGTTACTGCCCCCATCTCACTCTCACCTATTCAGAGAAGGAATATCATGTATAGCATGCTATTATTTTTTGTTCCAGTGAAAGGACATGTTATTTATAAAACATACTCACTTTTCCACACCTAAAGGGCAAAACTGAGCCTTTTGACTTTCCACCTTTCCAGATGTGAAATTCCAGATCAGACACCAACCTAGAACAACCTTTTTTATAGGCCATCTCTTCACCTCTCTTCCATTCCTTTTCTCTGCCAATAAATTGCATGAAAAGCAGTTCTGGCTGTCTGAGAACTCTGTCTCAGAAAGACTGTAGAGAGTCTTGAGTGGCCTTTGACTTTTTAGTGTTTCTTGGTACAGAAGGATTTAGCATCAAGAAGGAAAAATTAGAAAAATAAATAGATAAACTTTTTCTTCCTAATTTACAGGGTAGTCAGGTAAAGGAGAAAGTCATGCCTGATCAACCCTCTCATTGGATGAAATCAGGTCCAAGAAACCCAAAGTTTCTAATTTGGGATTGGGAATGCTTCTACTTATGCTTCAAGCATTTCTACGATGTTGAAAGTCTTATTGCATCAACCTGCCCATGTTGTGTTTTCTGGCAGCATAGATCAGTCACTGTACTACCCAAATCCTCTTGGTTGTCCGTGGACATCTTTCAGTGGCTGCTTGGTTGCGGTCATCTTCTGTGCTGTTAGAAGTTCTACACAGATTTTACATTCTAACACCAGAAATAACAAGCTAGGAGGTACAAAATAGGCAACACACACACACACAATTTTTGATTGTTCTTTGAAAGAGGTATTTTATCTCCTTACCCCTAGTTCATTTAGGTTTCTCCTCACAGATCCCTGTCTTTAATATCAGAAAAAGTGAAGCAAGTTTATATTTTACAAAATCATGTGTTTGACTATATTTACCTTTGTCCGTCTTCCTTTCTCTTGTGCTTCCTCTGTGGGGGGGCATACCCTTATTCTGTGTGGCAGGCACTTTAGGACATTAACATGATGTGAACCCCTAGAAACAGGTGTCTTTCTTTGCATGGAAACAACAAATGATACTTGAGGTGGCTTGTCCTCTGTGTTAAGGAACAGTCTTAATCTATGGAGCTTCTGTATGGGTGAGAGTCTATGTATCAGGGTGAGAGGAGAGCTCAGTGAAATTTGCCACCTGAACAGGATGAGAAAATGGTGAAAGCCTTCTTTAAACAACTCAAGAAAGTCCTTGGATCAAAGGCACTGGTTTTTGTGGGGTATTTCAGCCACTTGACATTTTCTGGAATAGAAACAATGTGGGATGCAAGCAGTCAAAGAGGTTTCTGAACAGGATCAGGGATAGCTTCCTGGCAGAGGTACTTGATAGGCCAGCCAGGGATGACGCAAAGTTAGATCTGCTGTTATAAACAAGGAGGAAATATTGGGAACGTGATAATCAGTATCAACTGCTGTTTTAGCACCCATGAAATAGTGGAGTTGAAGATCCTGAAGTGAGTGAGGAGGAAGAATAACTGGGTACAGACCTTGGACTGCAGGCAGCTAGGCTTTGGTTCATTCAGGAAATGGACAGATGGGATCTCATGGGAGGAGATCTGAAAGTAAAGAGCTTGGGAAACTTGGTGGGAACAAGAGAGGACAGGCAATTTTCAATTAAATTGAAATAAATAAGTTTCCAGTGGGCTGTGAAGAGAAACGTTTTTTCCCATGAGCACAATCGAGCAGGGGAACAAGTTGCTCAGGGAGGTTGTACATCCTCTTCTTGTTGTTTTTTAAGACCTGACGGCAAACCAGGGCTGACTGAATAAAGCCCTGAGCAATCTGGGGATGGCCTGAGAGCTCACCATGCTTGGAGCAACAGCTTGTGTTAAGAGCCCCATGAGGTCCCTTCACACCTGAATTATCCTGTAATACTATAAGCATAGTAGCAGTCTGCTGGAATCAGCTGGCCATAAGAAGATCTAACCCCAAAAATGTCAGCTCTGTTCACCTTGACTCCAAATATTCACCTTGATCCAGCTGTCTGGAAGAACAGTGGTACACAAATAATTCACTTTTAAAGATGACACGCAAATCTTAAAATCAAAGAAATTGGTAGGAAAGAATTGGTTGGATCTGTCTTCTATTACAGAGATTATGAGTGAAATTCAGCACTTGACTGATGGGTAGATACTGTGACCACCAACCTCTTCTCCCAAGGGCTGTGGAAGGGAGTTTATATACACTGCTCCAGGACAAGGTGAACCAGCTACCATGGACAAAACTGTATCCCTGGATTTCATATTATTAGGTATTCATACACCAGACTAAGACTGTTATTTTAGCAACTGACTGTTATAAACCCACAAGCAATGGGTCAGGCAGGTTGAGTATTTCAGTTCCAGACCATCTTGCCTTAGCATTTTCATGTGTAGAGATTTTCAGATCTTACAGCGACTCACCACCTGTAAAAGCAGACAACCTAATGGAAAAAGATAGCAACCCTTAAAATGTTTTTCTCCACAGCTGTGTGGCTTAAAGAAAGTTATAAAAATACTTGAAGCAGGACATGTTTTTTTGTTCTGTTAACTCTTTCTTGTGCATCATGAAGCCATTGTTTAAGTACAACTGAAGGTAAACTAAAGAAATTCAGTATGTTGTGTTTCCAAATGTCACACCAGCAAGCTAATAACCAGTCTTCCCTGCTTGTTTGCTAAAGAGTTACATCAACATTGAATTCATCATTGCTAGTGAGGCAAGGATAAATGACCCCCCAGCACTCTGAGTTCAGGTGGAGGCTGAGGTTAGGAGTTTCCTGATTTAAACTGGACTATTGAACAACTCATCCTGGAGTTCTAGGGGTCTGATAACCAGCAGCAAGGGTCTCACAAGTGGAGATGAAAGAAGTTTGAAAAAGACAGAAAAGACATTCTGAAAAACGCGGTGTTTTAGATGGATCTCAACAGTGTGCAAGGGTTTAGAGAAAAACTTGAAAAGAAGAATAAGAATAGATGATGGTAAACAAAAATGAATAAAGGAAAAAATGGATATAATAAAAGTGGACTGCAGACTTCAGTCCAGACCTAAGGTAGTATCTTCTTCTGTGGTATAATGCATACCTAGAATGAGGAAAAAGCACATGATATGCTTGTTGCCTGCTCTAAAACCACTAGGATGGATATTCTTTTTTGTATGAACATGTTGTGTACAATTTTTATTCTGAAACTGTAAAAACTTAAACAGAGAAGGCAATTGCCAGGGTTACTAAAACTGTCTGGAAAAGGTTATTGATAAAGTACATGAAGGATATTTTTTAATTGGTCTTACAAAATGTTTTTATGAATTGCTCTAACACAGAGAGAAATAAGTGCATTAACGGCACTTTCTGTTGATATCAAACTGGAAAGCATCTTCAGCTCAGAAGAAGTCTGCAATAGCAGCAAGATGTTAAAATAACACATTTCTTAGGAGGCACCAGATATTTTCAGTAGTGAGAAGGAAGGGTGAGTGATCCTGGCAAAGCTTCCTTCAAAGACTATGTGAGAGTCCTCTCCAGCCAGAAGGGCTGGGATGGCTGGAGGAGAGAGTGTTTTTCATAGGATATGAGATTTGGGCAGTTGATCCTCCCTAGCTCAGCAGAATGAAGAATGAGAATGGATATAACTAATCCATAGAAATGTATCACAGAACATCAGAGAGAGAAACACTGTGCTGGAGGACACTGTTTATGCAAGAACAAGGGGGAATACACTGCATTCATACAAATATTGAGTGGAAATGTGAAGAAATTTCTCTGTAACAGGAATATTTTTGAACAGCCATCCAACTAGATTAACAGAGGCAGATGGCTCATCTAGTTTTATATTTCAATAAGTATGCTTTTCAATCAGTGCTATGTGCTCAGGTTAGGGACATACACAGATTAATGGGTTTAGACAGATAATTGTGTGTGGTGGATATGTATTACAGAAGTCTTCCTGACCAGTTATGCCCTTTTCTGTCCCCTTTTATTCTAAATTATTTAGAGCAGTGACATGGAGGTTACTGTCCCAGATTTCACGACTATGTCCTAACTGCAGGACTGATTGCTGCAGCTGTAGGAATTTTCTTGTTTTCCGTTGCTTTTCCTTTTCAATTCAGAAGGTCTTATTTTCCCTTTTCTTGTGAAAAAATGGAGAAAAACTAAAATCTCCACAGCCGCAGATATGGAACTATAAAACTGCTTCCTACTCTGAGAATTACTGCTGGACTCAGAGTGCTTCAGCTCCACCTGTAATGAGATATGGGAATACAGTTTAATTACTTGGGGAGTGCTGCATAATCACCATTGCTGAGGTGGGGCACTGGGGAATCGCACACAGCACTGCTGGCAGATTCTGTTGGTGGAATTTATCCAGCAACAATTCTACCCTTTGGCACAAGTGTGGCTGGTGCTGGCCTTGGGTGATCCTTGCACATCACAGCCAATGAACCACCTATGTAAGGCCTGAATTTGTTTTAGCTGAAGCTTATGGTAAAATTTTCACAGTGACCTGTAAGAGCTGGCTACCAGATGAGAAAAATCTTTAAGGCCTTCTTTCAGAAAAGTGTGAGTTTGTCCTTTCAGCCAATTCCAGTATCTCATTGAATAACAAGCAAGCTTAAGGAACTTTCTATGATTTTTTCTTTCTTGTTGATGTCTGATTTTGGTTTGATTTAATTTTAAATACCTCTGGGAGAATTTTATAGCATAAGCAGTGAAGAAAAAAAACACCTTATCTTCAGAATCAGGGAGAGTGAAAAATGAGATCTAGGGATTAGAAAACAAGGCTGACTCTCTTTTACAAGATACTGAAGTCTGTGAAAATGCACAGAAAGCTCTTACAACTTTCCACTGTCTGACCCATCAACTTAAACTTTCACTCATAGCTAGGCTCTGATTTCTCCAGATAATTAAGTTAACTGATTGCCCTGAAAAGATCAGCCAGCCCTAGAGAATGTGTAGGGCTCTCAGTAGTTCTAAAACATTTCTTAAAAAATCAAAAATATTTTAAAACCATCCACTTAACTTAAATGGCCACAAAATATTATGACTGCTTGGCAAATCTAGCTAATAGCTTTGTGCTATTAACACCCTTTGCATCTGATTCTTCATACTATCAGAAGGCACCATAGTAAAGTGCTCATTTAAAAAGAAAAAAACCAACTGGTTTAGGTAAGGTATAAATTCTACCCAGTCCCACGTCACAAAAATAAAAAAGCATATAATTTTATGATCCTGATCTCTTCTTGTCCAACATTACCTACCACTGTGTGCCTTCCAAGAGTTCGATGTTGAGTTATGGCACTCTGTTACTGATGTTGGTCCAGGATTTCAGTTCAGCTATGAATTAGTCATCGGCAGAGGGTCATTATATTGAAATAATCCTGCAGGCATTCACCCTGTAACATCACTAGGAAATAAAAGTGTTTGCTGAAAGTCAGTCTCCGTTTAAAAATTTATAGCATCATTTCACTTTTTATAGTCCTGTTAAGTGTGTGCATTATTCATTTTTCTTCATTCAAATGAATCTCTACTGAGGCTAAAACTGGTAAAATTTGAGGCAATGGGTGCCTGACAGCAAATATTAACAGTAGCTAAGAAGCAGGAATAATTTGTTAGGAGTGAATCGCTGTCAAAGTCACAGATTTCCCCTGGAGAAACACAGTCTTTATATCACCTATATATTTTTATTACACCAAATTTCAGTGTTCTTGTTAAAAGACGCTCTCCTTAAGCCTTTGCATTTCTCCTGCTCCATTCCCCATGGTTCACAAGTACAATAGTGAATGCAAGCTACAATAAAAGGTCATTTTCTTCTTTCAGCAACAGTAACACAAGTGGCTGCATTTCCTGATTCTGGATTAAGTTCAAGATTTCAAATACGACTAGGCTCGTTTCTGATTAGAAAGTTTGATATTTATCACAGACTTTCCTGTCTTCCATATCCAGTGTGAGTGAGATTGTAAAAAGGTAAACTGAAAGGAACCATTCTTTTATTCAGCAATTAACCCCATCTGAGTAAATAATACGGTGTTGTGCACTTGAGCCTTCGCTGTTATGCACTGAATTCAGAATTCAAAACGGCTTCAAAGCCGCGTTCGTGAAATGATGACAAGATGCTGCAGAAACAGCTTTTCATGTGGAATATAATGCAAGTATTGTGTTACATAGTACAGTAACAAATAGAGTATAGTTGTAATGATATAGCAGATAAAGTGTCTGGAAGTACTTACCTGAGGGAAACTCAATCTTATTTTACTTCAGAGCCTGAGGCTTAAAACAGAGTGTACGGTCTTGAAACTTAAATATTAGAGGAATCATTTTATTGGAGGGAAGAGAAGGCAATGTTTCTTATTATGGGCAAATAAAATCTCTGTGCCCAAATACAACGCAGAAATAGTCTAAATTACTTCAGATGGTGTCTCAGCTTCACTTTTTTTTCATGACAGGCTCACAAAGTCTAAGAGAAGTAAAATAATGCCACTAGGAGTACTGGCAGGAGAATGGTATGGATGGGCATGGGAAGCCAAGAGGAGCCATGCAGCAAGGGCTGGATTATACAATCTATGGTGAGGGGCACAGAGATAGTTGGGATGGAAAAGAAAGTCCTGCCATGGGGAGGTGTCTAGGTCCCACTCATGCATCCTGCACCAGAGCACACCACCTGTGAGATACCCCCATGTCTTTAAATAACCTACTGCAGGGTATGAGGGCAGCTTAAGCACAATACAGCAGCAGGAGTGGGTAGCTACATCTATTGTAGTAAATAAAGCAGGACCAGGGTGCAGACTCACAGTTGCATGTATCATTGCATTCTTTACATGCACCCTGGAGTGGCTTTTGACCTGTCTGTCTAGTACTGCCCTGGGCATTGCTGGAGCATGGTTCAAGGCTAACATACACCAATGAGCACTGCTGAGAGGTGCCCTGGGCACAGCCATTCTGCTTGGGGTACCAGCCATGTGGTTGTGAGCAAAGACCACAGGGTTGCTTGCCCATTAACCACAGAAATCTCACTACTCTGGTTAATTTAATAACCCTCCTGTGTCTGTATTAAGCCAGCCTTAGTCTGAAAGGGAAAAAAAAGTAAGAAACACTTGTGCTGTGACTTTAAACTTTCGTTTCCTAAGATATTTTTCTGTTGACCTGAACACTATACTTTCTGCAATGCACTGGCAGAAAAAAGTGAATGCAACCAAAATAAAGTAATTTAACCACATGTGATAGAATTACGAAGAAAGTATAAACTCATTTCCCAGAGTTTCTTCAGATGAAATTCAGTTTCATTTTGAAATGAAAAAAGTTTGTGAGGAGAGAAGATTTCTGGTAATTTAAACATTTTGGATTTAACAGCATTAAAAGTTACGGGTTGTTTTTAATCTTAAAAATATTTTGAAATGAAAAATCAGAAAGAATTCACTCAGAAAATATCAAACCAGTCATTTTCAGCATTCTTAGCAAAATTTCCCCATTTAATACCTAACAAAAGCTTTAAGAAAACTCAGACAATTCCATGAAATCTTCCAGTTTTGTCAGACCTTCATTTTTCACATGAAAACTGTGTCCATCCATATTTCCTTAACAATGCTAACCCAAAGAAGGATTCACAGAGAGATGCATTTTGTAATTTTGTTGTTTGATTTCATGTAGCAGATGAATCAGGGTACTGTCTTTGCCAAAGCTTATTGGTCTGAAGTTGGTCAATTCACACGTTACCCATATAATCTACAGCTGTAGTCAGTAAAATTCAGCAAACTCGTCTATGAAAGGGAAACAAATACTACACTACTTTTTTTTGTCCAGACAATACAGAGCAGTTATACTAGTGCTGAATGAGTGCTATAACCAACTCTGGTCTGGAGAAATGAGAGCATTTTCTTTCCATACTTGCTCTCTCCAATGAAGTTACTGAAAAGGTGTCAGATAGCGACTGTGAGCAGCTCTCTAAAACCTGAACAAACATCACCAGGGGTTATTTCCTGCACTCCAGAGACAGTATGCCTGTGAGCCATCAAACAATATCGGCATTAGCTCATTTATGGACAGAAACAGGCTTAAAGGAAGGACTTCAATGTAAATTCAATGCACCTAGCCATCAGTCCTTGAGTCACACAGCCACTGGTATCTGGATCTGTTTTGCAACTTCACTTGATTTTGCAGAGAAGGACCCAGACTTCTCATCCTTCTGAAGTCCAGATGTGGAAATCACAGGTGTGCTTAGAAAATACATGTGTTTAAAACAGAAATATCAAAATAAGATCCTCTATGTGTATAAAATAATTCTAGCCAGATTTCCAAGGTGTTTGGGTTATTCTTTTATATACTTACACTGTTGGCCAGTATTTTACTTCCCTTTTATCACTTGTCCAGCAGCTGCTGGGGACCCAGGGGAGATGAAAATACAGAATTCCCAGAACACCAGTAAAGCTGGCAGCAGAATGGCTTGCAGATGAAGGCATAGCACAATATAAAGGCTAGAAGCTGATGCTAGGTGAATTCAAAGCAAGAAAAGGCTGAAAAGCTTTAGCAAAGGCAAGCAGAAAGACAGAAGAATTCCACACAGTGACAAACACATGCACACTTGCAGAGAGATGCTTGTGGGACAGACAAAGACCTAGCTCTACTCCTTATCCAAGCAGCCGCTTGCTCTGCAAGTTTAAGGAAATAGTTTCTCCTCTTTCACTCCACAGCATCTATTCTACTCAGAGACTCTGTGCTTCCCACCAGCAGGCTGCTGGGTATGGCTTACAGCTGCTGGCTACAGTTCAGTCTTTTGAGGACCGACCATACAACAGATCAGCATGGTCTTTCTGTAGAAGTGGTCTTTACAGAAGTACCCTTAGAATGCTGGTGTTCACCACTGCAAAGACAGGTAGCTAACAAAATGACATGGGCTGTATACAGAGGCAAGAATTCAGTCTGGGGCTTTGCAGCCCTCCCTGAGGGTTTTTTCTGACTCCTCTAAGGCAAAAGCAGTGAACTGCTAAGTAGAACTACATTAAATAATTAAGATTTTAAATTATTTGGGTCAATGATTATAAGGGATAAACCTCTATTACAGTTTCACACAGATCCCTTCCAACCCAAAACATTCTATGATTCTATGATCTCATCTCTTGGGTTTCTAGACACTGTGCATCTCAGCCTCCCCTGTTCATTGTAGCTTTGCCTGTTAAGCTACTTGAAGACTGAAATTACCTAGTTTAATCAGTTTTTGACCCTAAAGAATAGAAAAGTATGTATAACATCCTATAGCTTATGAACTGGCATAACTCAGACTTGCTGATCTAGTAACAACTTTTGGTCCAAAATTCTAGTAAGATCTATGTCAGGGGTTTCAGTTCCCCTCTTCTGTAAAGTCAGAGTCCCTGAAAAATATAGTCCAAGGTATATGGTTGCCGGCTGTTGAAGCAGGGAGCAACACAGGGCAGGATTGCCCCCATGGGTATGAAGAAGGGGCTTCACATGCAGGTGTACCCTGAAGAGGAGGAACAGGCTGAGTGGGCATCTCTGCTGCAGCACTATTTCCTTTCCAGCACTAAACCCACCCTCAATTTCTGGAAGACTGGGGAGGCAATAAGGACATTCTGCTCTCCTCTGGACTTAGCCTCATCCTCCTGCACTGCCTTCAATCTTGCATATTGCACTGTCTTGCTCTCTTGCCATGAAGGCTCCTGTGACCTGGCTGGAAAGGTGAGTTTCTTACCATCTGCTTGGTCTTGCAATTATGCAAGGAAATCTATCAATGCACATGTGGAATACCGCTCATTGTTATTATCTGCACTCAATATTGGTACAGGCTCTCCCTCAACACTTTATTTCCTAAGGGGGCTGTGTGTGACCTGCAATCGTAAGTACCATAGACCCACATGTCCTCTCTTGATGCCAACCTATTTTGCCAGTTGTATTTCTTCCCTGTTTGGTTTTACAACTTCCTGAGCAATGCTACAAGATAAGTCCTGTCTTATTTCAGGAACAGCTCAAATTGATGGTAAAATGGAGCATACAATGCTCTTAGAGCTGTTGTCTTACAAATATGCAGCATTCAGCAACGTATTCAAGCTCATCACTATTACTTCCATGAAAGTGTCACCAATGGGAGGGTTAAATACCAGTTTGATACTTGTGGGGGAGTTGAATTTCGAGCTCAGCCCTGGCCACTAGTGATTAAAAAGAAGGAACAATGATATAATGGTTTTCATTGTGACACTGGCAGGCCATTTGTAAAACAAGGATAATGATAATTCAACCTTTGTAAGGCACAGAGAGATCTTTTCATGAAATGCAATTATATGTGCAAAGTATTTTTATTACTAGTAGAAGATACAGTTCTGTCAAACATTGGAGCAGACCATCCTTGTTTTCCTTCTGTGCATATGGGGAATTGCTCATTTTCGATGGCAATAGGGAAAGTGATTATGTTTTCAATGTGTTTGTCACATAGGTAAAGCTAAAGTTAATGTTTGGCTTGGAAATAGAAGAACAACCATGACACAGACCTTGATTTTTGAAAAATTAAGATAACAAATTATGTTTGAAAGGCATAATACAAACAATGGCAAGACTGAACATTTGCTAGCTGGTTAGTTATGGTTTGCCATAAAATGAACAGAGAGACAGAATAATGGGAATAAACAATGATAAATTCTTCCTCTGCAATGCGGGATCCAGGAGTGTTTCTCCTGCTGGGACGAGACTTAGATGTGCACCATTTCCAGGCAATCCTGGCTAGTTCTGCAGAGGAAACCCAGGCTTGGATTCAAGAGGGAGCCTCAAAATGCTCCAGGAGGGCCCCAGAACAAGCTCTTAGGGGACTAAAGCTGTGGAGAACAACTGTCACGCGATATGGGTCCCACCAGTATGACCAAAGAGGATTTGTATTTGCATTTCTGGGGTTTGGCAAAAACTGCATATCGCTTAACTGAAAATATCATTATCTCAGATATAAAAGTATTAGTGTTTGGAACATTCCCAAGTGATTGTGCTTAATGACAAACCTTGGCAGTCTCTAGCAGACATAACATTTCAGCAGTGACCCTTTGCTGCTAGGACAGTATAATGAAAGAAACAAAGCTTTTGTATGATTTTTCCTGAATCTCATGAAAGAATTAGGTTTCAGTAAAGAAAAATGTACAAAAAGCAGCCCTTTCAGCTGTTTGTTTCCTCGAACCTGATTCTTCTCCCATACAAGTTGATGGCAAAACCCCGTTGACTTCTATGGGAGCAGATGATGCACTGATTTCTCGAGGCCACAGGAACTCAGTGCTGCCAACATGAAGGAAATGTCAAGTTATTGCTTATGTAGTCACATTTGGCCAAACAGTGGACACAAGCTTACAAACTGTTTTAATGTCAAAGCAAATTATGGTAATAATTAAAACCCATGTCCCATGATAAATAACTGCTGGAGATCCTTGCAAGAGTATCTGAAATAGGAAAGAATTTCACAGCCACTGAAAGAAATTCTGCTTCTACTCAGGAAAAAAAATGTCATTCTTCACAGATAGAGGAATGAAACAGGCTTGGCAGGGAACAGCAAAGAGATAAAGATATTATGAGGTAATCAGGCAGTAATGCTTCAAAGGAATATTTTTTAAAAATACATTATTTCCTTCATATTGTGATTAAATGCTTGTAATAACGGGATCGTTTTAACCTTGCCAATATGCTGTCAGTGTCGATTTTATTTAAAAGAAGGAAATAAACAAAAGGCTATTATTACAAGGAATTCAAGCTGAAATGTTGAAGCTTTATTGCTTATATGATGGTATTTAAAATTAAAGGTTGTGTGTCAAAATGAAATCCTGGCACATACATTTCATAACGAACTTTTGGACCTGACATATGTATCCCTGTGACAATAATATCATCACATAATGGAAATATTGCATCTCTATTAGAGAATAGTTATTTAGTAACAAATTTTATATACTTATTACAGATTGTCAGAAACAAGAATAATGGACATAGTACAAATCCAAACCATATGTTCCATGAGAGAGTATGTCCTTCTAGCATTTTTTTAAGCTATAAATTATCTATCACACTACCAATAAAGTACTGTAGAGGTAAGGTCACTGACCCCAAAGCACTGACATGTAGTTCAAGATCCAACCCCTGCAGCTTAGCACTTCATCCAAATTTCCAAATGTGGGGAGGAACTCTTTTTTCCTTTTCCTGTGATGTTTTCCCACAGGCTACTCTGCTTGCTGATGTTTCCATGATAATATTCTTTGCATTCTGTCAATTTACATTTACTAGCTCTATTACAGTGACAGGAAACTTTAGATCACCTCCTCTGTGCATACATACAGGCGCTGTGTATGCTCTGTGTCCTTATAAGCGTTCGCTTGGCTGGACTGCTGGAAAATTCCGCCACTCTCAACTACCTGAACATAACAGTCTGGGGGTAGCAGTACCCGAGTTCTGGTCTTCATGTATGAGAAAAAGAGCTTTAGGGAATGGTTTTCCTTCAGTGGAATAAGGGGCAGAGTGGCCCAAGAACCAGGCTCTGCGTTTGGGAACTGGGTCCGTCATGAGGCTGAGCATCCACAGAAATGTTGTGTACCATGTGAGCAGGAATGAGCAACACATCCAATCAGCAAAGGCAAGCAGAGTGAAAAATAATAGCGGAAAAAAAAGAGATGAAAAGAAACTGCAGAAGTCTGAAAGTGATTTTTCACAACATGGAGAAAAGGCTGTGGTAAAACTTTGCTACCACAGCTTTTTATTTGCTCTCATCTTGCTACTTCCTAGCTCTGGCCAAATCCACCTGTGAAAGATTATGGATCGCATTCTCAGGTGGGGAAAATCATCCTAGCTCCTTTGGGCCCAGATGGCAATACCACTTCCCGTAGCCGTTATTACAGTGCCATGTGCCAGTAGTGTGGTCAGCCAGCTCTGACACATAAAAATTGAAAAATAGAAATTGCTGGTTTCAACATAGCACCACTTTCAAAAAGTCCTGCTTTCTAAATACTTGAGTCTTACTGCTACAGTAACCCTAATTGTTCCCAATTTCAAATATTTCTGCATTATGCTTTCCACTGGAACAACACTGGGCGAACAGGCTGTGAGTTGAGTAAGAAACCTAAACACGGGAACAGAGAGGGAAACATCAAGAATAATGCCGCTTTGAGACTCTACAGTTAAGAGACTTTTCTGTACCTCACATAGTATCAGTCTCTCTGCTTTCACTAGGCTTCTTAGTTTACCAAAAAGCCAGGTGACCTACATTCTCAGGATTTCCTTGCATATGAAAGTTGCAGAAATGCAGCCCACATAACATTTTCCTTCTCTTCTTGACTTTTTATAAACCTCCCAGAAGCAGCTATTTGTGCATGGAAATAAGTACTTGCAATTCTCACACTGATACTGATCCATCATACTCAGCGCCTTGCATAAAAACCTTTCCATCCCACAAGCAGCAGTCACTTTGTATCTAAATGTGCATCTCCTCCTGTTAGACAAAGAAAAACTGTCAGCTCCATCCAGTTAGTTATTTACTCACAATGCTATATAGTTTTCCTGTGGCTATAGATTGTCTCTTGCAGGAATGACTTGGTTTTTCCTCCTGACTGTTACTGCACCCAATTACCCTGGTTTGTGTTCCAGGTCAGGAATGCTCCAGGGAAGAATGCTCTGAGAAGAGCGCTCCAGCTTGCTAGCATGATCATCACTTACATGCAAAATGCTCTGAAGAGGCTTTGCCATTCCTTTGTTTTTCTCCTTTTGGTTAAAATATGGAAACATCTGATTAATACAATATTTAGAACGTTGGTTTGGGGCAACCATAACTCTGTCAGAGAAGTCTCTCTTGGGGGCTATGACAGCTGGACATGTTCAGCTTTGTTTCTCATTCCTGAAGTCCAAATATTCACAAAGGTACCATTTGCACAGAGTTATGATACCCATCTGCACGTTTTTCTTTCTTTGGGTGAGGGGAGAGAAACTTAGATGTGAGGAGATGAGGGAAAGGATGTCCATCCTTTATGCTGAGTCCCTTCATGTCACCTTAGCACATGTTTGCTCCTGTTGTGAGACTTCCTTACCTTGACAGAATGGTGGAAACAGGGATAAATGTAATGGGGGCAAATGTATTTACGATTACTAGATTAGTTTAAATCTCTTTCTTTCTCTCTTGTTCCTGGTTGTGCTATGAACACTGATCCTTGTAACCATTTTTCTGAAGAAAAACATCTGCTATTGCAATTTCACCTGGGAATTTCCCCTCCATTTCATAATAGAACTAAATTCAGGTGGCTTAGTGGAACCTGATTTGGTTTGATTTGGGCTGGCATGGACGCATTAGGATCTTCTCAGGGTTTTGTAACTCAGATTACACAGATGAGCAGACATGTATTAAGCCTTTCAAAAAATTCTGAGGGAACTGCAAATTTGGCAGTTCTAGCACAAACAATAAACAAGCCAACATTTCTGCATTTTTCATTACCAATGGTCTCACAGTTAGTGGTGGGGAGTGCTTACAACTCTCAGTACAGTGAGATCAGTAGAAACTCAGCACCTCTGCAATGAAGCTACTAGAAGATGGACACTCAAATCCTGGTTCTTGCCCAGAGATTCCTTGGTGATGAATAACAGGCAAAAAGCTCATACATCCTAACACTTAGAAAACATTCATATTAATAAACCAGACCCATATATGGTGAAAATGTTGATGAATATTTTTTGTCAATTGTAGGTCTCTCACGCTTGTTTAAGGTTTCAGCAGAGCTGCCAAAAATCCAGGCTTCAGAGGAGTTCATGAGAACATTTTCTTTAGTTTCGATCTGTGTGGGTTTTGATCTGGTAAACTACTTAATACTGCAAAAATCACAGAACAAACCCATTCAGGGCTCTTGAACTCCACTCATTTTCCAAAATGAAGCTAACACAAGCTGGAAATGTCATAAATATGTTGGTGCAGAGCTAGAAAATAACCCAGGCTCTTCTCAAAGCCTCTGGAGTCTGGGAGAACATCTTGATAATTGTGACCAATTTTTTGCGCACTTTTAACAAACATGGCCTAAAGCACACTTAATAGTTTTAATGTTCCTTGAAAGAATTTCCTAACTCCACAAATGGTTTTAAGGTTCTCTGAAACAATTTCTTAACTCCATAATGTTACTGGATTTCTCAGCAGTGGTCTTCTGAAGCGTTTTGGCAATCTAGAAAGGGAATAATTACTCACTTTGTCAGTAAAACTCTTACACTAAACACCTCCTCTGCGATGAGGAACGCTTGGGTAATTCTTTTTCACTGTCTGAGATATGCAGCATTAGATTTTTTTAAAATTTGATAAATTACAGGATTTGTGTACTTTTCATTAAAATTCCTCTTGGGGATCAAAGGATGCGCCAACCCTGACTAGCAGAGAAAATATCTTACAAATCATTATTATTGGGTATAGCGACAGAGTAATTTTTTATTTTTAATAGCAAATCACTGTTCGGCAAACGATGCCGTTTCACAGCAACCAAAGTGACCCCTGAATTGTGGAAAAAAAAGAAAAGTGAGTGTGTGTATGTGCATATGTGATAGAATCCTTAAAGCAGATCACTGGGTTCACTGTATTACCTCACTGATGAAAGCACTTCGTAAATTCATTGTTATTAGACTTTGGAGTGTTTACTTGGACATGAACTTTATTGTATGGAGTGAAAACTGAATAAAAGATTGGAAACAAATGCTAACGGTAAGCAGCAATATACCGAGTTGGAGGGAATTCTGCAGGGATTACAACTGATCCCGATTTTTTTTAATGACTTTATTTACGCCATGAAAGAAATATATATTTTTTATTCTATAAAAGCCCAGCATGTTAAAGTAGTTAAAAAATGCTTCTTAAATTACTAGATGTTGGTAATTGGTAATTGGTAAACCCACCTCAGGGATCAGTTGTGTTTTGCATGCCTGTGTGGTGTTGATTTCCCACTGCAAGCTGCACAGGGCATATGAAATGAGTGGGACCTGGGAGCTGAAAACCTTTATTACTTTTCTCCTTTCTGTTTTTCTGCCCTGGGCAATTGCTTAGTCTTCCTCACATGTTACGCTGGTGAGGATGCAGGGATTTTCAGGGTTGGAAATATGGGCAGGAAACAGCACAATTAGATTCAACTGAGAAAACAACACAAACTAATATATCTCAGGAAAAATCATTCTAACTGCATAATCAGCAGGAGAGAAATACTTGGAAGCCATTGAGTTTATAAAGATTTAGAGAAGATGATAGGTAACAAATCACATATGACCTAGCAATAGCTTATCACAGCAAAGGTGCAGTTGTGTTTGTGAATCATGTACACAGAGACAACTTTTTGGTTTCCAAGTCATTGCAAGTGGCACCTCCAGGATTAGATCTCAGCACAGTTCTGGGCTCCTTGATTGGAGAGTAAAGTCCCAGCCTCAGCAATGAGCCATGGACATAGTTGATGATACAGAGAAACTAAAGATTCAGAGAACTAGATACGTATATTTTAGCAGAGCAAAGCCTGCACATGATGGAGTGGGACAGATAGAGAAGGATATGAGAAACCACTTTAAGCAGCTGCAGGACTAACTACAGTCACTCACTTTTTCACTTTGGCTGCCAATCTCAATACTTAGGATGTTTCTTTCTTCTCTTATACCTGTCCTGACCTCCTGTTCTTTGTCTCTTTGCATTGAAAGTGATTGCAGAAGTATTCAGGATAAAGGACTGGAACAGAGAGGGGGACTTCTTATGACATTACACCAGTTTATGCCTGATTTACACTGGAATAGTATTTCTACTCATTGATCAAGCTTGTCAGTGTTGGCCAAGAACTATTAATAAAGGGGGTTGGGAGGAGAGAGGGGGGATTCCTTACTGTAATAGGAAGAGAGTAGTATACAGACATACTGACACCATCCCAGAAATGGTCTGTGTCTTCTTACTTTTCCTGCCAAAATCGGTACAAAGCTTGCTCTCCAGCCCATGTGGCTGGGTTGGAAATAGCATATGTTGCCCAAGCGCTACCTAGGATCAGCTAGGATCAGCTAAAACCACCTGATTGGCAGCAATGTTTGAGCTGGCCCTGGACCCATGCTGAATGCACAGAGAAACGATGCTCAAGAGAGTCTACTGGGTGCTACCTGGGATCATAAAGGAACCTTTGGAAAATCAGTGACAGGTGGAGTAAAACGAGAAATGGCCTAGCAGTGAAGTCTCCTGGAACGATGCTGGAGGAGATGCCATCAGCTTTATCATTTGGTAAACTGTGAAAATGATTACACCCTCGGAGGTATTACAGAGGAAGATAGTTTTTATTTCAAACCCATCCTCCCTAAGAGAAAGGAAACACCATGAATATCTACCTTGTACTCTGCTGGGTGTCAGTATGAGAGCGGATGGAGGGATGTGTGGAGGATGTGCTGAAAAAAACATGCCCCAGCAGCCTGGGCTGTGGCCTCTTGTCTTTGTTAACCTACGTTCCCTATTTCCATCATTTTTTAGGAGTCTGCCTTGGTGGGAATGTGTGTGAAGGCCATCTTCTCTTTCCTTTGAACCCTGCCTTTCACATGAACTTTCTACTGTTTACTGTACTTCCTAATGTGCTAATATTACATTTATAACACATACTACTAATATCGTAGATGCAGTAGACACAACTGTAAATGCACCAACAGTTTCGTGTTCTTTCAATGCCGGTATTTGTTTAACAATTTTCCACACATTCCAGACTAGAGGTACAGGTTTTAGATCAAATGCAAATTGTGCTGTTAAGGTTTATCTCTAATATAAATATCACTGTGCATTTCCAAGCCAGTTTGCAACTAGAAATGACAAGGAATGCAAAAAAAAGTAGATGCTGTCAAGGGCACATCAAAGTTTGTGTGTGAAGATCTGACTACGGAGAAATCCCACTGATTAAGATAAAAATCCAAGAAAATTGGTAAGGGCCCAACATGCAGACATTTTAAGGAGTCCCAGTTTTGGCTATTTTATGGATTTTCCTGGTGTTAATTTGAGAAGTGTTGCAGTACAGAAAATTACTAATGTAATATGTGTATGTGCATATATGTGTTGTATGCTCTGGTCAAACCCAGAGCTAGACAACATTCAGAATTTCCTAACACCTAATTCTCTGTCTGCACTTAATGTTTAAAATGTCATGATCTAATGGAAACGGAGTCCCCATATGAATATATGGGCTGGACTGAGTCTCACTAACGTTTCTTGAACAGGCCAAAAGTTTTTCCAGCTCACAGTGACAGACTGGGTCTCTGATCTGTCACTAAGAGATGTTCCAGGAGTTACTTTGCAGTGCTGGTGACTGTTCTCCTGTTGCCCTGAGGCCCACCAGACACCAGCTGGGAGCTTGCCACTGTCCTGCTCAGATTGGTTTGTATTATGCTGTTCAAACCAGAGTAACACCTGGAGGATTCAAACAAGGTGGGGCGAGCATTATATGAATATGTAAAACAGATGATAGGCAAACATTAGGAAAAAAGAACTATCAGTGTTTCCATTCACAGGGGAAAACTGGGAACCTAAATCTCATTTTCAAGGAAACCAGGGGAGCTCTGCATATCATCTGAGTGGTTTCTTTAGACTTCTTTAAAATTCCAGCTAAAGTGATGTTTTAGCTTTCAAAGTTAACTCCATCTGAAGTCAACTGAAGATACAAGTGCTAGAGAACTCTGGAAAACAAGCCTATGGCAATTTGCCTGACAGAGATACACAGGAGCTCTGAATCACACCATGTGTACATATCTGTATGCACTTGAGCTTGGATGTGTGTTGTGTTGCTTGTGTACAGCACAGCATACTTCCACGGAGAAGCTTCATCCTGCACATTTAAAACATTTTCAGTATCTCTTCAAATGCTCATCTCTGCAAAGTAGTACTGGTTTAAATAAAGCATTTCAGTTACAAGAAATTATGCTGCCAATTAAACTGCACTATTTTATTTTATTGACTCTAAGAATATACATTACTTCAACAGTCAGAGCAAATATGGGTTTGAAGGTGTTTAAACAAATGTACACTTCTGTTGAAAGCAGTCTGCAATAACTAGATTCAATAAAAAATTCTAATTGTAGGCCTCATGTTAAGTCCTGAAACACATTTTTTGTTTCCCATGTGCCTTGTTTCCAAGATGGTAGCACCTGGAAAAACATGCAGTTTGGCTTTAGTAATAGATGTGAGCTCTGATAGTCAGGACTGCAATGCACTGCCTGCTTTAGAAGTGGTGGCAATATTGCTGCAGTTTAAGTGGATGCCTTATGCAAGGGAGTAAGAACATTTTGGGCTATGAAAAACGCTGCTCATATACAGTTTCCATGCAACAAACTGAAGAAACCAGCAGCCTGTTTCAATAGCCAAGCCAAAACTTTCTGGATACTGTGCCAGCAAACTGCTGTTGCTTTCCCTAAACCTGTTTTCTGGCTCACTGTTCCTGCAGTTGCATCTATGGATTCCTTCAGCAGCAAAAATGGGAAAAAAGGGACAGTGCTTTTTACTACATTCCCAAGTTTGCTGACATCCTTGCCAAAAAACCACGCAGTCCTTAAGGTGAATTGAAGTTTTAACAAGATTTGACTAGTTCCCTCATGAAGATTGCCTTTTGCTTCACATCATTTCCTGCAGTGAAAATCATCTCAGTGGTCCACGACCTCTGCTTCCTCATCACTCAAAGCTTAAAGCAAGATCAAGTGCAAAATGTGAGAAATTAATCTTTACATATGTACTAATGTTGGAATTGGGGGGTTTTGTTGTTGTTGAAAACTATTCTGTATTATTCTACTGGCTGCAAATAAGATAAAATGAGAGATGGGCAGCTCCTTCATGAGGTGCAGGCAGGGGACAGTGTCCCTGCTGGGCAAAACAGGCCATAGGAAGCTCACAAGGCATTCCTGCAGCAGTGTATCCACAGCGGCCCTCGGCAGTAAATTAGTACAATGTTTGTATTCTGCTTGTTTTCACACCCCCTCCACAACAGAAGCACACATGATAATTAAGCTGGATGATTAACAAATTATGAGCATGGGGTGACTGGGGGCAGCATTTTGCCATAAAGAGCAAGAAGCACCAAAAGCACTGAGAAAAACGAGCAGTAAGAGGCAGACCCCAGGCAAGCTTTCCCACACAGCTCTGCCAATACGGCTCAGTCCTGATTTACAGCACTCCCGCGGCTCCCCTCTGAGCCTCGTCTGCTCCAGAAACTGTCAGTGGTGTGAAACAGCTTTAGGAGTTTTTGCAGGTGGACTCTCCTCTGCTCAGGGCTGCGCTGGAGTCTTATGTGTCTCTGGACTGTAACATTAAAGGCAGAGCAGGAGAAAGCAAACACATCTTGGAGGAACTGATCCTGCTTTCTGCTTTACCATAGGCTTTCTGAGTGGGTCTGGATAAGTTTTGTCATCCCACTGTCTAAATTCCTTGTCTGTAGCCTGGGGACGGTAAGAGCAACATTACCTACCTGTGGCATAGCAGGGAGTGTGCTGGTTAATTACTGAATGTTTGTTTGCACAGCGAGGTCAGCAGCAAGAGCGCTACATGATAGCTAAATATTAGTATCAAATCACAGAAGATAACTGCGCATATCCTCCCTTACACAGCATGGTGATATTTTATCTGCTTGTTATTTTGAGCCACATTCTCCAAAAGCTGAAAATACTTAGTGTCTGTTTAAAAGAAATATTTCAAAGAACACATGCTGGTTCGGGTTGTTTCCCACTGTGCATAGCACCTGCACACAACTGACACTGGTGAGCTCTTTGCTTTAATAGAAAAGGTAAAATGAAGTGTTACTTCTCTTTAGGCTCTGTTAAAGGGAACACTATTAAAAATACTTGTTCCCTAGCCAACATTTTTTCCCCTTTTTTTCTGCAGTGGTATCTGCTTTGGTGTACATCTATGCCTGAATATGTTCCTCTTGTCTTTGTGCCCTGACAGATATCTCCCACCAGAGCCAAGAAAGGAAGGTTTTTGAGACATGTGCCACTTCATTTTGGGAGGGGAAGGAAGGTTTTTATGAAAGATGGGATCAGTTTCAGTTGTCATCACAGCAGATATAGTGAGTCCCTCCAGGCAAGGATGCTGCGATACAGCCGGGGTGGGTGAGTCAGGGCTGATGGGTCCTAAGTTGACTGTACAGGTCTAGAGGTGATAAACGCCTTTTACCACACAGCTCACCACACCGTTAAGGTGGAAAGCAGTGAGGTAGCAGCTGCTGCAGAGCATTCTCTATAATGCCCCTGTAGCAAGGTGGCAGCCGCCCCAGGGTGACATCAGTGGGGCAGTTCTCAAACAAGGCAGTGCATGTCGCTCGAAGCACAGGAGAGCATGAAGGCAAGACCAGCACATCACACTGGGGCTGGCATGTGGGGCTCAGAGCTGCCAGCTATAGCATGGTGTTGCACAGATCATCCTCCTTCAGGGGCAGGATCAGTTGAGCAATTTTCCTCAAAAAACAAAGATCAAGAGTGGCTACTCTTTATCTGTGACCTGGGAAGTAGCTTGTGGTTCCAAAGCAAATGCACATAGAAACCTTTATAGGTATAGAGCCTTTGGGGGATAATACTACCTGCAAAACAGAGGAGACAAAAACAGGCTGCTTTCTATCTGAGCCACTAAAGTACACCAGGTGGATCAGCAGCTTGGAGAAACATGGTGAGGAGAAGTAACATGCAATTGTTAGTCCATGTACATGAGAAACTTACAACACAGCTGTCAGTCTAAGTCTGTCTCATCTGACGTTGTTCCTTGCTCCGCAGCAAATATGAAATAACTTTGTATCTTTTTAATTGAAGGGTATTTTAGCAAGGGATAAACTCAGCGATATTATTTAAAAGGTTCAGCAAGATAGAAATATCTGCACAGACTGTAACTACTAGTGAGCTGGCACAAGATTCATCATGCTCTTGACAGCAATGACTTGGTTCTGTTTCCCAGGCATCTATGGAAGAGCTGGCAAAGCAGGGAAGCTGGCAGAAAAAAACCTTCAGATAGCACTGCTAATGGTGCCATCATCTCCCTTCTGCAAGCCCAAAAGTGGATTTGACCAGACCAAACAGCTTTGCGCCAGGATGTACGCACCAGTTCAGACCAGGTCTCTGCCGGACACATCAGCTGCAATCCCCTCAGATACTAGATAGTATTTTTCAAACTAGATGGTTTGCCTCACCAAAACTGCTTCACTGAGCTCCAAAGAAGCCAAGAAAAAGTGTCTCATCCCAACCAAGGACACGGATTCACAGGACCCAGTGTCTAAGAGTAAATAGAACACAAAGCACGCACAGAAAACACCTATCACGATAACTTAGTATGAAGCTTATCTTTTGTAGTTCAGTAGAGAATTTTGTTCAGCTGTGAGCAGATGTGTATTAATGGCTAAGCTCAGACAGATCACAAACGTATTTTGGCAATGTAATCCACAACGCAATACTTATGACAGAACATGCACAATAACACAAATATTTCAAGAGGGCTTTAGAAAGAGATGAGATTTACTAGTTGAGAATGAGAAATAAGATTTGATCTTTAAATGTACAGGGACTCAAACATTTGGATGAGGAGAGAGAAGTAACACTTTGAAAGGTTTTCAAAGTTCAAAATGAAAGAATCCTGAAGTCAGCTCTTACCAGGATAGGCTGAAGTGGGTTATGTGTGCTTATGCAGTTACAGAGGTTTCTGTATATGTGCAAGAAGCCCCACTCCTGAAGCTATCAGGAGAACTGGCTACCCTGGATTTGGAGAAGGCTGAGGTTCTTAATGACTTCTTTGCCTCAGTCTTCA
>WYDI02034812.1:23411-38925 GCA_009867235.2 Psittacus erithacus
TGTAAGGGTGGTGAGGCACTGGAATGGGTTGCCCAGGGAAGTTGTGAATGCTCCATCCCTGGCAGTGTTCAAGGCCATGTTGGACAAAGCCTTGGATGACATGGTTTAGTGCTAGGTGTCCCTGCCCATGGCAGAGGGGTTGGAACTGGATGGTCTTAAGGTCCTTTCTAACCCTAACTATTCTATGAGTCAAGCTGCTGCATATTTGTGTGCGCTTGTGGTCAGTTGTGGCTTCTGCTGGTAGCAAAATTTCTCAATACCTCATAGACATTGGTATGAACAATTCTGTAGCTGCAATGGTGTTACCTCCACTGAATTAAGTAGCAATGCAGTTGCCAGTCGATGCTAGGTTTTTGTCCAAAAGGATTACTTGTCATAAGTAGAGTATCTGACCACTAGTTGAACAGGAAAACTCTTTAAGACTCAATACAGACAGAATGCAAGTAGTGCCATCTTTTTTTGAGAGGTGAAGGTTAGAAATGGCTGGAGGGCCAAGTCAGGTTAAAGTCCAACCACAGAGCTGTAGGGCTGAGTTAAGCTTAGAAGAGTTTATACCAACAGAACTACACAAGTGGTAATGTTTGGTTTTGGGTGCTTTTTTAATTTATTCGTGGTTAGTAGCATGTAAAAAACCAAACCTTATCCTTTAAGATAGTTTCCTTTAAGAAACAGATATAGACCTCACAAAAAAAAAACTTTCTTGTATATTTTGAATTGGGTTTAAGAAGCCCAAGCAAGTACTGCAAAACATGTTATTCAAACCTCTGCGTGAAATTTCTGCTGTCTTGTTATGATGAGCACACATTTCTGTTTGTGCTGCTGGCAGATATTGTATGGAGAAGATTGACCAGTAAGTGCTTTCATGGAAATAATAAGTGTTTCTCTGTCTACAGCTACCCAGAAGAATTAGTGTATGTGTTAGGGCCTGGATACATTCCACCTAAATTTAGGCAATTAGCCGGAAGTCTTTCAGTTAAATGTTTGGCTTCACTAGTTAACCTCAGTTCCCAATAGAGAGATGGGTTATTCTAGAAAGCAATTTACCTAAAATCTGAGCTCTGAGCACCTGGCTTTTTCCCTCATATATAAATGCACGGGTTGTCTGTGTAACTGCACAGCAAAAAGGTTTCCTGACTCATAGTGGTTCTAGTCCTTCAGTTGCCCAGACTGGTGACCAGCTGCAGCACACTTCTCTCCCTTTGCATACTGAGAAGTGTCTCATGGCCACAGGTTAGGCACCACCAGCATTTCTAACTCTGTGAGCTTAGGTCAATACCTAACATGAGATAGAGTGATGCTTACTTGGACCTTCCTTCAAGAGCCACCTCCATCCAGATCAAATCATCTTTATACTCGTTCTGACTTAATTCACTTCATTACAGTTCTGAATTTTGCCCTTGCTGCACCAGTAAAACCACCCATGGGCAGGTGGGGTGCAAAAAGTTATTCACAGGTCCTGATTAGCAAATCATTTTGTTTGTAGAATAGCATGTAGGAAATCCTAAGCACAGAAGATCTGCAAAAAAACATTAGAATCAAACTTCACCTAAGAAGTTGTTCAGCGTGAACTGTTCTCTTCCCTCTATGCTTTACAGTGCCAAGGTGAGCAGAGCTGCACACTGCAGGCAGGAGGTCCTCAAGTACAGCAGAAGAGGAATTCCACCCTAAACAAACACCTTCTTGTGAAAGATAAGCAGCCATTGAGCTAGGCAAAGTTGGAAGGAGTGGGCTTGGCTAGCTCTCACCCTTGAGTTTTGAAGGAAGCAAGAATAAAATTGAATTATGCCTCTACTGATGCACAGAAGTAGGAATTCACCCCTCCAGGGACTAGGAAACATGGACACAGTATATGTGATTAGAAGAGACAGCAATAAGCCAGAGTATTCTGCATGGATGGTCAGGATACCACTGCAAACACTTTTTGAAGAATCAGTAAGGAACAAAATAAAAACTTTATTAGAGATGGCCAACATGGTTTTATGAGGTATAAGTCATCCTTAATTGAGTGACCAATTATTTTTCAAAGATACATTTGCCACAGTAACTATAGGAAGGCAGAGAAATTTTATAGTTGAACTTTAAAAGACATTCAGTAAAGTAATTTCTCAGACTATTAATGAATGTTTCAAAAAGAGCCAGTTCAGAAGAAAACTAGGTCAAAAAGGTGAGATTAAAAAAATAATAATCCATTTTCTGGCTATTTTTGGGTACATACAGTCTCTCTGAGTTCAGAAATACAGTTATCTTCACGTTTTTAACTTGAATGTGTTCTCTTTGCACATTTTGCAGGCACAGATATTTACACAGCTAGCATCAACAGGAAAGGCATGGAGGGTTTCAGAGTGCGATAGCCAGGAGACATCCCAACTCTGGGTTTCACTGCTATGCTGAGTGTCCCCACATTTCACACATTGTGGTGCTCCCCTTGCCTACGATGTGTGGACAACTAATTAGTCACTGACTTCCCTCTGTGGTGAAGTAATTCCTCCAGTAGGAAGCTGTGATCCAAACAAGAAGTTGTCTTTGAGCAGCGCCAGAGTGATGGTCTTTGCCTCGGGTACAGGCATTGGCCCTACTGTGAGAGACAGTACAGATGTGGCCCATGATCCTCTGGTTCATCCCTTACAGTGAAACTTTGAGATAAAACATCATAGACTACAGATTTTTAATGTCCACTTCTTTAATGATTCCCCTCCTGACTGACATTTTGCTATGTCAGCTAGCAAGAGCTAGCAGATCAGAATTTTTGTTTTTATTAAATAGTTTTTCTGTCAAACCAAGAAGAAAGATTGTCGAGTGGTAAAAGGCAGGAAAAAGGAAAGGGGAAAGTATAATCCGCCTTCCCTAAAATTCTAATAACATTTGGAAAACATTAGGAAATATAAAATTTGGAAATATTTTATAATGCTCCAGGCCGTGGGAAATAGGTGGATTTGGAACTGGTAAAAGCTCATGTAGCTCTGTTTAAATTAATCCAAATTTGTGACATATGATGATCTAGCCCAGAGGTAATAGCTTCTAAATAATGTTTTTTCTTATATTTTGTCTGTGCTGATGAAGTCACTGCTCTGCACCAAAGCATCAGTATGTTTTGAAATGAATCCTTCACTTCAGGGGAGGATACATTCCTCATTACATTAGCTCTCTGGATTCCCATAAAGTATTACACTTTGCATTTCAAATCGAAGGATGGATTTGGACACTAGCTTTCTGTTTGCCATTTTATTTGACAAACTGTGCCAGTTTATTATGCTGATCTGACAGAGTATCAAAATTATGAACAATAATTTTATAGGCAGGGTGGATTGTAAAGTTTATTTAAAGAACTGCTTCCAGGGAGATACCCCTGGCTGGGAATCTCCCCGCTGTCGGTGCTGGGCTCCTTCCCAACTTGCTGGGAACCAGCTCTGTCCAAGACAGGAGGGGGAAGCACAAGCCATCTGGAAAGGCAGCTTTCCTAGCAGAAGAGGAGTTTTCAATTGAATTACCTTGGGGGATAGTGAGGGTACAGTTATGAGGCATCCCTGCCCATGGCAGGGGGGTTGGAACTAGATGATTGTAAGGTCCTTTCCAACCCTAACTATTCTATGATTCTATGATTCTGTAACTGCTGTGGACCTCTCACATCTACTACATGCTTGAGAAATGAGCAGTGGGATAACTTTTTTACAATGTGATTTGCATACCACACTGTTATGCTTTGAGGAAAACAAGCTTCATTTCACATTTTTTTCTAGCTGTTTGATCAGAATATTGCAAGTTTTTCCCATTTTCGCCTACGTTGCACAACTGCAGTAGAAATACAGCTCTTCCTTACCTGCCCCTAAAATCTTCTGTCATTCACTCTGCTGCTTGCAGTTCTTCCATTTACCTTGGCAGTTCCACCTGTGCTGATTGCATTTACCAGAAGTCTGACTGACCTTTCTCTTCAAGCCTGTCAAAAATTATCCAGATAAGTGCAAAAATCCAGGAGGACTGGATTTTGGGGAATGTAATAACGTCATAACCTGAAGTAGAGAGACATTTACATACATAATAAAGCCTCCAAGGTGAGATCAATCAAGCAGTGCATCAGGTTGCTCGAGAGGCTGTGCCTCCTCCTTCCTGGGAGGGATTCCATACTTGACTTTGGTGAAGCCCTGAGCAACCTGGTCTGGATTTGGTGTTGATCTTGCTTTGTGCAGGGGCTAGACTTTGGCAAACAAAGGCCCCTTTCCACTTGGCTTCTTCTGTAGTTACATGAGAATCTACTGAAACACTGCAAGAAATAAGAAAAGTCACATTCTACCCCTCAAAAGAGAGACTCCACCACAGACAGCTGTGAGGAAACTATGCCTGGGTGATGTGTAAACAAGTTGAGAGAAAGTTATGATGATTTTAAGAGTCTTTATGCACCAAAAATCTAATAAGTCTGCTCTAAAAACACTTGTTGGATTTATGAGTGTTTTCTTTAGATACTACCTATTAACTGAATAGCTGCTAAGACTGAGCACACATTTCCATGCCACTGTCTATAAATAAATCTTTTCACACCCATTATTTGTCCTAGACATATATGCTAACCAGTTTGCCAATGTTTCACAATATTCTTGTTCACATGATCAGGTAATGTATTTAGGCTACATCTAGACTAGTCAATTGAATTTTATCTTTGGCTTCTTAGGAGATAATAATTACTTGACTGTAAATAGGGACTATTGGCTGGAAGAGGGTACCATTTAATAGCATAAGTTCAGAATATTCTGCAAATAGCACAAAGAATATGCAGAAGGTGGGATGGAGAGAAATAAGACCAAGGTAAGTAGTATAAAATGGATAGCCATTTATTCAGCATTAAGTACTCTGTGAAAATTGGGAGTTCATGAAATAAGTATAACATCAGACAAAGATAATGTATTAGCTCCAGAATAATTACAGCGTGCTAAAGTAATAACAGCATGAAAAAGGCAAATGTGAGGCATTTGCAGATGTGTGAAATGCTGCTACCCTGCACTGGTGTTTGGCAAGTCTTCTGAGAGGGCACATACTGCTCAATGTATACTGTCTATGCTCAGGGGTAGTGAATTAAGACCAAAACGCAGCCAGATGAGATCTGCTAAGAGAACAGATACCACGAGAGAAGACTTAAAGCATGTTTTTCAATCCATCAAAAAAAAGCCTGAGAGAGGATGGAAAATTGCTTACAAAGGGCCATAACGTAGAAGGAAGAATCATAGAATCATGGAATGGTTTGGGTTGGAAAGTACCTTAAGATCATCTAGTTCCACCCCCCTGCCATGGGCAGAGATGCCTCATCCTAGATCATGTCACCCAAGGCTTTGTCCAGCCTGGCCTTGAACACTGCCAGGAATGGAGCATTCACAGCTTCCTTGGGCAACCTCTACGAGTGCCTCAGCACCCTCACAGTGAAGATCTTCTTCCTTATATCTAATGTGAACTTCCTTTGTTTAAGTTTTAACACATTACCCCTTGTCCTGTCACTACAGTCCCTGATGGAGATCATTTAAATAATAGCCTGTTCTGATTTGAGAATATGTGACTATAAAATGATTCTGAATGAACAGAGAAAGAATTTGTAAACATATATAGGCAGGTTATTTGTAGCCATGAAGGTGGGAAAGTTCTGGAAAAGCCCCTCCGTAGGTATTCTGGGGGTAGCAGCTGCACTGCCTGAGTAGATGTTGGTATGTTCATGGGGGCTCCTAGTGGGAAACCAACTCAGTGACTCCAGCAGTTTTATGTTCCTTTTTTCTCCAAGCTAAAAATAGCCATTAGTTTATAAACTACTATACAACTGTAAAAGTTGAGATGTTGGGATATTCATCCCTAGGCTAAATTCTTTGTTGCTGCTGGGCTAGATCCTGGCAGTTGCTACATAAGGTCTGGCAGCTCAGGGATGGCACAAAGCTGAGGAGCAAGTTTCCCTGTGCTGGTACATACAGCCTCTCACTCCCTCCGACATAAAACCCCCCACAAATTAACACATGGGATGTCACTGGAACAAAAAGACTCACATAGGCTTGGTAGAAGCTCTGAACTACGCGAAAAGCAGCAAGTGGCACGGATAAGGCTTATATATATCAGGCATGAGCCCTTGCTTAATGCCTTGGAGTAACCCAGAAGCCAATGGCATTTAGGTCAGGCAGGCTTTGATTCGTTTCTTTTTGCTTTGTGTTTCTCCTTATGATCCTGTCCTAACCGAACTGAACTGAAGCTAACCTAAGAGCAACTTGTGTTTATTCCTGCTGATGCTGCTATACTTTAATAGAATCATAGAATTTTTACCTGTGCTGCTTTAACATGATTTCTAGTACTTGCCATATTAAAAGGGGTGGCTATCTCACCTGCTGATGAGAAATAGTATTTGAAAAATAAAATTTGTTTTCAATCCTGTGTAGGGCTGTTGTAATAGCAGGAAAGAAGACAGAGTAATACAGACCTTCAAACATAAAAAGGGCTAGGACATAAATCTTCAGTTGTTACTGCATAAGGATTTAGTTGACCTTAATCTGTATTATAGAGTTCAGCTCATGCCACTGTTCATGAAACATCACATCTGGAGTAGATATATTGATTTCAGTGGTTTGCTTATTTCATCAATACTTAGAATGAGCTTAGATGTCTATACAGAGAATTATGATACAGAAAGTGTTCAGTAATTTTGGCATGACCTAAATGAACAGCCGTTTTCAGAATGATAAGCAGGATAAAACCAGCTGAGATGATGTTAAATGTTGCAAATCCATCTAGCCAACATATCTTGTTGTTTTGTATGTTACCCATCTGATTTCTCCAACCCCTCACCTTCCTGCTTGTACTCACAGCCGTTATGTTTCCCTCCACAAGTCAACTCTGATTTTGGTCTTATTTATGTTGCGCCCATAAGAGCTCAACTCTTGACTCCATGGTGAGATACGGTGATTCACACATTATATCTCAGATCTACGGACCTGGTGAAGCCCCAGCAGTATCTTGATAGCTGAAGAAAGAAAAGGAATTTTAAAATGTGCTTTCTCAGACAGCAAATCTTTTCAACTACTCAGCCACAGCCCCCTGTGACTCAGCAGAGGAACTGTTCCTCCTGAGCAACTGGAAAACAGAAATCTCCTGCAACACTCAGGCTTTTTTTTTTTCCAGTTGTAGCTTCCCACATAATCTGTCAAAAGCCAACTTGTCAGAGGTACAATGACATTTCTTTGTAAGCAAAGAAAGTCTGAAAGCACTCTCTTGGCTGAGACACCACTCAAGAATCATGGTTCTACTGCACAAATAGGACAAGGGTTCAAGTTTGGGTGCACTTTTCAGGGTGGGTCTGTGGATATGTAAATAGAATTGCTCCTCCTTGGGTATGTGCTTACTCTGCTGTAGAGTCTCAGAGTTCTGAAGAAACTGAAGTTTTTAATGAACTGGAAAGCTATACAAACATCAGCTGGGACAGGGACCACATATCCAGGCTTAGTTAGAGGATTTGGTTTGCCTGGAGTGAACACATTTCTCATTTTAACTTTAGGACACACAGAGACACACCAGCTCTCCTTTACTATAAGAGTCACAACCACTGCTGCACATATGCAGCGGAAAGGTGATTTACAAAGTCTGATGGCATGAACTGAGTTGGTTTCTAGCTGTGATGCAGTATCATGCTGATCCTTACAGGTCACCCATTATTACAGGTTGAAAACATGAGGCTTTTTCAACCAAAAGGCTTTATTCACGTCCTGAAAGTTGGATATGAAACAGAATTTTTCCAAGGAAATACATTTCTTATGGGCAGCAAATCTTCTAAATTGCGCACAAAATGCTCAACTGCTGAATAAAAAGGAATATTCAGTCCTTCAAAATGAGCAAAAAACCCCAAAAACCCAAATAACAAACCCAACTCATTTCATCATACAGATACTTGTTATCTGTATCATCCCAGGATGCTGACTGCCACTCTGAAATCTGAGCATGCTTCCTGCAGTAAACTTACAACCCAAACAAAATACGTATGACTGGAAGTGGCCTATAGGAAAAAAAAGCATCGTCATTCTAAGTATTTAAGTTCCTTTCTTCTTTCTTTTTTTTTAAGCTTAACTCAACATCTTGCTTTTCTGATCAATATCATGGCAGAAAGGAGTGTGGTTTTCTCCCAAAGACACAGGCATCTTCAGGCCTTTGCTTTATTAACGCACACAGGTGCCACCAGTCTATCCTTTTACCTCAGAGATGAACCTTGAGGACTATTGGTCTTCTCAGGCAGGATTTTGCTTTAGGCAGCAGCTCCAAATGCTTCTGTTCTCACTGTGTAAAGAGGCGGTTAATTGCTACTTGCATCTAACCCAAGCAAAAACTAATTTGCATGCCTGGGACTGATCCCTAAAATTGAACCATATGTTTAACAGCTGCCATTAGCTGCTTTCAGCATAGCAATGGAGTAGTTTTGGCAAGGTCTGGAGAGGGAGCAACCATGTAACAGGGAAAGGAGTGTCCTTAAGTGCTCCTCGGTCTTATGTTGATTCATTTATAGGTTATACATTTCTAAAAGAGCCCTGTACTGCCGGCAGCTCAGGGCATTGCATTTTCAACAGAAAAAAATATGCTCAGGAAAATTTCTATTTGTTTCTGCAAGAATACCTGGATTCTACCCTGGATTTGGAGAAGGCTGGGGTTCTTAATGACTTCTTTGACTCAGTCTTCCGTGGCAAATGCTCTGACCACACCACCCAAGTCTTGGAAGGCAGATGCAGGGACTGTGAGAACGAAGACCCTAGGCCCACTGTAGGAGAGGATCTGGTTCGAGACCATCTTAAGGACCTGAATGTGTGTAAGTCCATAGGATCTGATGAAATCCATCTGTGGGTCCTGAAGGAGCTGGCAAATGAAGTTGCTAAGCCACTGTCCATCATGTTTGAAAGAAGAAAATTTCAGTATCTGGGACCTTTCCAGGCTAGTACAGCCAGAAGGATTCCTGAAGGGAGCACTACTTGCTGTGGTTTTTTTCCCTTTTTTCCCCCTCTGGCCTCCAAGAGGCAATAAAAACCTGTGGGGGTGAAGAAAACAGCCCCATGACATCATGAAGGAAAACGGCATGTTGGTATCAGCCTCTGGGTTCTACTGCTTTGCTCTGCAGAGCAGACAACCTGCAGGTCCCAAGCTCTCGCAGTCCTCTAGCTTCAAAACATAGCAGTGCTGAGGTCATGCACACAGTGGGAAAGCACTCCTGCAGCAATCTGCTCTGCCAGTGCCAGAGGGACAAGAATCAGCCACAAGAATCAGCTTGGTAGTCCAAGGTGGGAGAGGGCGGAGGAATGCACAGGCAGTGTTGTGCAGAGAGGTGGAAGGGGGCTTTGGTCAGTGGGGCAGAGCACAGGCTCATGCACCAGTTACTGCTTCTTGCCAAGTTCTTCAGCTCAGTGGTGCCTCAGTAGCAGCCTGTCTGCACATTTCTGGTGCCCAGCTAATGCAATATAATTCAAGTTATCTTTGCTCACACTCAGAGAGCTCTTGTAAGCAGTCATCTCTCCTTCCCTTTGCCCTGGGTTAGCAACATGTCTGTCAGCAGCTCCCGCCACTCCATTGATGTGTGGTGACTTGCTAATCTGTGACTTTTGGGTGACTCCAATAGTCTCAGTGCAATGACATTGTTCTGCTCCAGAAGCTGTGCAGCAGAGAAGCATAGAAGGGTAGCAAGCCATACCTTAATACAAGCTCTTCTATTAATTTATACATACAGATATGCATATGTATTTTTTTCTATGCTTCATTTATGCAGCATATCTATGTGTATGTATGCTAACACGTAAACACACATGTTCACTTTCTATATGTATGTATGCCTGTTTGTATGTATGTATGTGTGTATGCATATGTACTGATGTATATGTGCACCTGGACAGCATATGAACTAGGTGGTCAAATTCAGAGTATTTGGACTCAGAGCGCTCATGCTGGGGGTTGATTTAGATGAAGATTTGTGTTTATCAACAGTTCTTGACTACCCCTTTGCCATAGGAAATAGAGCAGGTTTTGGCTAGAATGACTAGGGTTAACTAAGCTGACAGCTCCTCTGAGAAAATCTCAAGTCAACAAAAGTCAAAAGGGGGTGGACGGGTAGAGGGAAAGATATATGAATGATTAAAGTATCTAAAAGGAAATCAGTAATTTTGAAACACCAGAGCTGGAAACAATTAGTGGCTGGCTGGCAACTCGCAAGAATCAATAAAAGAAGGATGCGATTTCTAATAACTCAAAAATAAAATCTGCTGATAAGTTAAGAAGGAGCTACAGGGGAAAAAAGAGGTGAGTAGGAAACTAAATCTGTTAACAATTATTGTCAGTGCCAACACCGCCTTGGAAGAGTCACGTTTGTTCTACCACCTCCACCCGGCCAATTATAGCAATATGTATGCACCAGGCTCTGCTGACAGGAGCACCCGCCAATCCCACTAGCACTAAGGAGCTGCTGGCATTTGTTTTTATTTTAATTTATCACTCAGCTGTTTCAAATCACGTAAAGCTAAAACTTGGCTTACAAGTTGTCAGTTCCAATGCTAATCTTTTGTGCTTACTGCATATGTGCCTGTGTGATATGTATATTTTCTGAATTGTAAAACTGCCATGGAAATTTCCCAGTTTGGGTATGAAATCTCCTCTCCAGCCCTTTACTGTAAAGTTTGGTCATGTTAAAGCTATTGACATATGTTTACTCCCCAAACAGGAGCCTGCCAGATGATGCAAACTAGCTGGGTCTAGTTCACAATTCCCTCACACAAGTTTAACAAGCTAACCTGGTATGGTAGATCAGACTGTATGTGTGTAGGGTCATCCTATGCAAAGTGACAATATCCCTATAACTGCCTTAATTTCTCTAACCAGGAGATAAACAGCACAAGCACAAGATAAATTGTATGTATTTTTTATCTTTTGACCTCCTCGCTTGCTCTCTGCCCACTAATCCATTTCTGCTGGGACCACTTCTGGCATTACAAACCTCTGAGCAGCACACAAACAGCCAATGCTCAAAAAAAGCCCTGTCACAGATGGTTTTCTTCTTTCCTTTGTAAACATGAGTTTCCCTTTTTATCCTCCTCCTCCAAATTACACTAGTCCAGAGCAGAGACCAGTGACAGGTACAGGATACTGCAGCTCAAGGCTGGCTTATCAGCCAAAGCTGGACATGCCCGTTTGAGGTTCTTAGTTTGGGGGAGCTGTTATTCTGGTATTGATGGTAAATATTTTGTGAAGTGCTTTCTCCAGAAAGCGGCAGAAACAAGATATATGGCAGCTTGCTCCGGTATAAATATTATGTTACAAAAATCACTCATGTCTTCAGTGCTTAGGAAGAATTTTGCTGGTTTTGGCCCCAATCCTGTAATATGCTCTGCATGGGCAAGTCCTTCCTCATGGACTAACTGAAAGACTGAAGCTGTATTTGGACCATGAAGTTGGAAGCATTCAGCTGCTCCTCAGCACTGATGAGCTGCTTTTCATTTATATCTAATTTAAATGAGCAAGTTCCATTGTAACTGACACACTTGGAATTTGTATCCTGTTTGTTCTAAGATATAAATGTGCCACACTGGGGTCCCAGAGCCCAGGACAGAGATAGGGATGAACAGTGAGCCCCTGGTTTCCATCTTTCAGTGTCATATCCTGAATCAATTGAATCCTGCACAACTTAAGGCTTTTTATCTCTTGAGCCTGCTCTGACAATAGAATCGTTGCAGTAATATGAACTTGCAACAAGCTGGAGAGGCTTCTGAAAGAAGGCAATTTGTGCACAGTCCATATGCTGGCAGAGTGGCTGCATCACTGCTGTATAAGTGGTCAGAAGACTGTCTACCATCTGTACCTACACCACGTGCAGCAAACCCAGGCTTTCTTTCACACCCTCAGAAAACCCAGACTCTGTATGACATCTCCTGTGAGTCAGGATTTCATGTACACTGTTACTGACTTTAGATCACACATCGTGAACCTGCATGCACTGCAGCCAAGATGTATGGACACTGCCATTCTCGTGCCCAGCTGAATGCAGTTTCTTAAAAAAGCTGGTAAAACCAAATGTTTTATTCTGATATAACCAAGCTGGGTTTTTTTATTTTGGGAAATCAATCTAAACTTAACTGCGCAGCAAACACATGCACAGGGTTTGGAAGAGGTTTTGAAAGACTCACAGACCAAACAAATAAGCAAAACTAAATCACAGCAACTATTCCCCCACCTCATTTTTGTCCATGCTCCTAAACAGTCTATGGAGTTAAATTTAAAAGTTCGTTCTGGCATCTGGCTTCTTCTCTGAACTATGGTGCCACTTTCTGCCTCCCTCAGCTGTTCCCACAGTGAAACCAGACCTTTCACCATGAATGGCTTCAGCCTTGTGAGTCATGGTCACACACTGACTTCACTGTCCTTAATTTCTGTTCTCAGCTGTCAAGCAATTTTCCTACAGGTATCCTGGAGAATGATGGCCGCACCTTGCATACATGCAGCTGACCCTCCCATGTTGCTTCGGTCTGAATGGTAGTATCTTATTCCTATGGTTTCTGGTCTGGGGGAAGTATGCCACAAGTAGTGCTAGCAGGGTAAGACTGGGTCTACCTAACCCTTGTCATATAAGGAAGCAACATTTTTGTAAGATGACCTCTTGCTCATAAGAGTTTATGCATGCAGGCTCCCAGACAGAACAGCACCAATTCTTGTTACACTTAGAAGTTTGCATCAGGCTGCAAAGTTACAGCATTTTCCTACCAACCTGTAGACTGGAGCACATTAAGGGGAGGAAATACATGCATTGACATGCATGGTTTTTGTTTAACTCTGGTTTATTAAAGGTCAGTCATCATGGAATGATTAAGAAAAAATAGCTCATGTCTGATAATTGTATTTGAATTCTTGGAGGTACATTACCTAGTTGGATAGGCCTCATTGTTTTGGATTTCAGGGGTGCATTTAGTGCTGCACCACGAATCAGTACAATCTCAGTAAGTCAGAAATTATTATAGGGTGGCAAGGCACTATTAAATGGAACGGTTCTGCTGCAGGTTGGGGCACCAAGAACCTGCAGAATGGAAGCAAAAGTGTAAAATATTCACACATTTCACTTTACTGAATGCAAATGTTCAAAATCCATCCATTGCTCAAGATATGGAAAATAAGTTTTGCAAAGTTGAACCAAGTGGAGATTTCTTCTATGCTTGCACTGTGCAGGATTAAAGTGTGAGGTGCTACCTGGTGGCCTAGGTGAGTGACTTCCATTGCTGGAGCTTGCTAGGGTTATGGGGGAACTTCAGAGCCTGTTGGCTTCACCCCAATGCTCCTCCAGCCAGTGCCAGGGCAGGCAGGGAGCTGTGATGTGCCAGCCTAGTGGTTTCTCTCTCCCACGCTTCAGAGGGGAAGTATCAGATTGTCAGGCACAGTCCGGTCAATGCTGCGCTCCTGGGATAGTGCAACCACATGCTGCCCTTATTTGGGCTGGATTGCAGGGTTAAGAGCCAGTTCCTGGACTTTTTTTGCCTTTTAACAACTTTGTTTTGGTGAGACACTTTTTTTTCCCCTGTAAGGAAAAACCCCACAAATATTTTTAGAGCTGGTTAAATAATTTGTTATGAGCAGATTGTCCAATGAATTTTGGCCTTTTTCTGAACATGAGTCATTCAGAACCTTATTTCAGTGGATGTATTTGTTATTCATAAATAATAAAGGAATAGTTTATGCAAAGAAAATTCACTCTCTGGATTATTCCAGAACTGCTTGGGTTTTCATTAACATCTGCTTTTTCTGGTCTAAGATTGTTTACCTAGGCTATGAAGCACCGTATCTTATAGAATCACAGAATAGTTAAGGTTGGAAAGGACCTTAAGATCATCTAGTTCCAACCTCCCTGTCATGGGCAGGGACACCTCACACTAAACCATGTCACCCAAAGCTCTGTCCAGCCTGGCCTTGAACACTGCCAGGGATGGAGCATTCATAACTTCCCTGGGCAACCCATTCCAATGCCTCACCACCCTTACAGTAAAGAACTTCTTCCTTATATCCAATCTAAACCTCCCCTGTTTAAGTTTGAACCCATTACCCCTTGTCCTGTCACTACAGCCCCTAATGAAGAGTCTCTCTCCAGCATTCTTATAGGCCCCCTTCAGGTACTGGAAGGCTGCTATGAGGTTTCCATGCAGCCTTCTCTTCTCCAGGCTGAACAGCCCCAACTTTCTCAGTCTGTCTTCATATGGGAGGTGCTCCAGCTCCCTGATCATCTTCACTGTCAATAGTAATAAAAGACTTCAAACAGGTGAATAGCAGGAATAGAAAGAATAAAAAGAAAATGTACTGAAGGAATAGAAAATCAAAATGAACTACTACCTGTGGTAAAAGCATGTTAACATTTGTCTTCAGATGTTTTTGCGGATGTGTCTGTGGTCATTGAAAACATTGCAAACAAGGAGCAGCATTATTCATTAGGAGAAAAGACCGGTATATTTAGGCACAAAAAAATTGGATTATATACCCAGCAAAGGACTTGGACACCCAAAGTTTCTCCAGCCGAGGGAGCTGAACTCCTGCACAGTACATGAACTTACTTTAAGTATCCTTGCCTGGGCTAAGGTTTTCAATGTTACTAGAGTTTTTTTAATTTCTTCTACTTATGTGGCTTAGTTTGAACATAATTGGTGCTGGCTTCTGGCATAGGTTAATAAATCGGATCTGCAGTTAAGGTTATGGTATGGTTTAGGTTCTGGACATCTGGACCTGGTAGACCAAGTTAACTGCTGGACCATGGCATGTCCTCAAGGCTAGGATGAAGATGGGGCAACCCCTGGTATCAGTACAGGCTGGGGGATGAAGGGATTGAGAGCAGCCCTGAGGACTTGGGGGTACTGGTGGATGAAAAACTGGACATCAGCCAGCAACATGTGCTAATAGCCCAGAAAGCCAAATGTATCCTGGACTGCATCGAAAGGAACATGACCAGCAGGTCATGGAAGGTGATCCTGTCCCTCTAGTCTGCTCTGGTGAGACTCCACCTGGAGTACTGTGTCCAGCTCTGGAGTCCTCAGTACAAGAAAGATATGAACCTGAGTCCATGAGCGGGCCCAGAGAAAGGCCACAAATGATCAGTGGAAACACCTCTCCTACGAGGAGGCTGAGATAGTTGAGCTTGTTCAGCCTGGAGAAGAGAAGGAATAAGGTCTCCAGGGAGACCTTATTGAGGCCTTTGAGTACTTAAAGGGGGCTTATAAGAAAGATGGGAACAAACATTTTAGCAGGGCCTGTTATGATAGCACAAGGGGTAATGGTTTTAAACAAAGAGAGGGTCTATTTGGACTGGCTATATAGAAAAAATTTTTTTACAACAAGGGTGGTGAAACACTGGAAAAGGTGTCCAGAGAGGTAGTGTCACGGGTTCAGCAGTAGCAGTCATTTTTTTCTCCTTCTTAGTGGCTGGTGCAGCACTGTGTTTCTAACTTTGAGCCTGAGAACAGTACTGATAATACCAATGTTTGTAGCTACTGCTTAGAATGTTTACAATTGG